>JBBBDQ010000802.1:0-30000 GCA_037127315.1 Ascarosepion bandense
TGTGTGTGCGCACACAAATACACAATGCTCCTTATAATACAGAGAATATGTATGTATGTATGTGAAAGATTTTGTTAAAATCTGATAGTGATCTACTGAAAACATTTTTCTTTCTTTTAAAAGCCTCACTCAGATATCCAAAAAAGACAATAACATTTCTTTCATAATTATTCCCTTCTGGCCAGCCAATTTATGCAACAGACATTTTTTTTTTTTAACCACAAAATTTTGCCAAGGTTTCCAGCCACTGATTTGTATAATTGTTAGTGAAATGGACCACAAAATTTCCCTTCATTTATTGGATTGTAATCAGTTTTCAGCCATTAAAAATAATTATATCTGTCTCCCTTTAGTCAATACATATCTTTTCAACATTGAAAACAGGAGGTTGAGTGAAAAGAAAAGAGTGATATCCACCGGGAGAACTAAAAATAAAAATTACTGATGAACACATTACACACACACACAAATATATCTTTACCCTCATTCATCTATAGTTACAATTACCCCACAGTCTACCTAAGAAATAATTAAGCTATAACTCTTAATAACTGCCACAAAGTACATAAAATACTAATGCTGTTAATTCAGATATGTACCCACCAAAAAAATGCTGTGAAGTGATTCCATCAAGGTTAAAGTTATTCACTTTATCAAAGTGAAGGGATAGACTATGCTAATATCTCTGGTAAGAATGAACCCATCATATAATCTTCACCACAGTATTGTTTTAATTGATCTATTTTATTTGTTGTTAATCTGTTATGCTTAAATTATATATATATATATATATATATATATATATATATATATATAGGGTTAATTTGTTTGTTTTCTACAACATATCAACCAATTTCAGGATATTTAAATCCAGAAAATACTTTTAAATTGTAAGATTTTTTTTTTATATTTAGACAATTTTGTGATACAAGTGTTACTAATTAACCCATAGCTAAGAGGAGAAACAGTGGATACATGCATGCAAATACCCTTGGGAAAGGTAAGTGAATATTACAAACTCAACTTGAATTTGAATTCAGCTCTGATTAACAATTCTAAACCATTATCCTTTAAACCACCTGCACATCCAAGCTTATAACTTCAGGTATTCCCAAGTGGTCACCCATTTAGGTACTGACCAAGTTCAATGTTCCTTAACTTTGGTGATTGTACAGGAACTTGTGTTTCAACATGATACAGCCATATTGCCAGGTTCACACTCCACCTATGTCTATTGAACAGGTGAAGAGACTCATCCCTTGTTTCCTGTTTAGGATGTGGTTTCCGGTTTTCTCTTTTCCAATCTTTTCACTCTCATGTAGCCCCCTGCACATCAGTAGCATTACCACCTTGCTCGGAGTGATATGATTTAAAAAAAAAAAGTGTGTATAGAACTTATTGTATTTCGATGTATGAGAGACCAGTTGTAGCTCAGTTCTTAGAACCAAATGGTCAATTTACTCACACATATGATTTGATCATAGGCATGAAGGTCTGTGCAAAACTAACTACCCCTTTTGAAAGGGTGTGTTACAAGGTCTCCAAATGACCCTCACATTTTGTAGTCAGTGTTGTCCTTCGCATAGACTGGTTGCAATCAATGTCTATAATACCAAATCTGTCATATTTACCTATAACTAGGGGAGAAGAGATGGACTTCATAACTTTCCTAAGAATATTAGCATTAATTATCTTCCTTTAATATGGATCACACTAGTCTTCCCAAAAGCACTACACTGCGCCTCCTTGGCCTCACTCTCTCAGCCAATCTCAAGTGGAATGAATATATTGAATCAATAGCTACATCTACTACTAAGAAGGTTGGGTCGCTATGGAGAGCCAGGAAGTTTTTCTCATCAGAATCCGTCTTGCACACTTATAAATTTACCATTTGTTGGCACATTGAATACTGTTGCCATACCTGGTCAAGAGCTTCTGCTGTTCATCTCTGGGTTCTTGACAAAATCCAAAGAAGGATCTGCAATGTAAATGGCCCAGATTTGGCTGCTCACCTTGAGCCACTTTCTCACCAATGAAATGTGGCTTCCCTCTGTCTTTTCTGCAAGTATTTTCACTGCTTCTGCTCCAACAAGCGTTATTCCTTGTGACCTGCCCTCATCAATTTGCCTGTGCAACTAGATTGGCAACTAGGTCTCACCATTTTACCATCAAAATAGGCAAATGTAACTGCCAATTTTACCCTAGCATTTTTTCCTTGCACTTCCTGCCTGTGGAAGTCTCTTCTCCATGCTTACTTCTCTGATAGCTACAATCTCCAAAAGTTTAAATGCAATGTCAATTGTCATCTTTCTTCATGGCTCCCACTTCTCTAACACTTTCTACAATATCACTTATACTGTTTTCTTCTGTCATAGATTTCTCCTGATTGTAACCCCCTGCACACCAGGGTGAAATGATTATTAAAAAAAAAGAAAAAAAAATGTAAGTGAATGTATTGAAATCACACACCATGCCTCCTATACACAGTGACTAAGCATAGATTAGATGTGACACAAGGCCAAAAGTATGGAGCACAAGGCTTGATAATCCTTATATAAAAGTTTATTGAATTTGATACTATACATCAAAACTATGGTAGCATAATTGGCTGATCTTTACCTAATATCTAAAGGCTGTACATGTTGAATTTTCATCTTCCTTCAAATGTATTGAGCACTTTCTAATACAACTGTTTACTGGTCTAATTCACTTTAAATCTAACCTATAACAGTTCAGTATATATATATATATATATATATATAGTTTTAAGGTGTGCTATATTTATAGAATAAAGTGCTCAATATGAGAGATAGAGCATATGTAAATATAAGAGTGAACATTGAAGTTAACACTCAAGGGCGACAGTGTTTCATGCTAAGCAAAATCATCAGTCCACATATTGCGCTTAGCATGAAACAGTGTCGCCCGTGAGTGTTGACTTCAATGTTCACTCTTTTATTATATATAATGAAAACAATTTCACAATATCATTGATAATCAAATAAAATTTTTCTTGCAAAAAATACACAGCACCAGTATTAAAAATACCATGCAAAAAGCATCATCATTTATCCATCACACCCAGATGGTGCATCGAGCAGCAATTTTTTGTTGCCGTTTCTGTAACAAACATTTTTTTACAGGGCAGGGTTGTTAGCGCTGCACCCAACCCTGAGGACTGGTGGACCATTCTTGGTCCTTACATTTACAACTATTTAAGTACTGACCAGGCTTGATGTTGCTTAACTTCGGTGATCGGATGGGAACCGGTGTATTCAACACGATATATCCGTAGACGTGTGTGTGTGTGTATGTATATATATATATATATATATATATATATATATAAATAAACAATTATTATCAAGAAATCATTCATATCTTTTTATTGATAATAATCAACTGCAATAGATATCTATTGAACCCTCTTATTGACAAAATTTTGCTCACCTTGACATACTTTAAATTTCATATTATCTATATTAATGTGTTATATATACATGGATTAAAATCAGACAATAGAAGAAGGAACAAATAGAAAAATGTTTATAAATTTCACAGGTTCTGCTTTTATTTAAGCATCATCAAAACCTTTGGGAAATGAGTTTAGAAACAAAGAAGAGAGTACTGGATTGCTATGTGATGTCACTTCTTCAATATGGCAGCAAATGTTGGACAATATCAACAAAGATGAAAGAAAAACTTGAAGCAGCTGAAATGTGGTTCTACAGAAGCATACTGGATATAAAGTGGCGGATCAGTTCCATATTACGATCAATATATAAACTGACCTCTCACTTTGTGTTCCCTGCAGTTTCTATACATTTATATTCCTGAAATCCAAAAGCACAAGGATGCATTCCAGAAGTTGAGTAAAGTATTAAGAAACAGGACAATTTCACTAGAAACAAAGAAGTACTGGATTGCTATGTAATGTCAGTTCTTCAATATGGCAGCGAATGTTGGACAATATCAACAAAGATGAAGGGAAAACTTGAAGCAGCTGAAATGTGATTCTACAGAAGGATGCTGCGAATATCCTGGACCAAACATGTGAGCAATGATGAGGTTTTGAAAATGATGGAAATGAAGAGGAAACTAATATTGAGCATCAGGAAGAGACAACTATAGTTCCTGGGACATGCAATGAGGAAGGAGGGCTTGGAGAACCTGATACTAACAGGCCAGATAGAGGGGGAAAGAAGACAGAGGAAAGCAGTGGATAACATATTTAAAAGGTCTATGCAGGTGGATGACAACGGGGACTGAGAGACGTTACAGGAGAAAGCATGCTAAGAGCCACCAGGGAGACGTGGAAGGCCATGATCGCCTACGTCCTGAAGGGACAAGGTACATAAAAGAAGCTTTTTCATTGGTCAGGTAAACCTCAAACTATACACACAGACACACACACACACATATATATATATATATATATATATATATAATGCACTTGTATATTTGGGTAGTAATCTTTAATAAATGTTTCATTAAAAATGACCAATTACTTTTGTTGAGTTATTTTATTGTATTTTTCTTACAGACAAACAAGAGATTTCCTTTTTCACTTCACATGAGTTGAAATTGTCCAAATGATTGTTCATTCCAGGCACTTTTGGTTAATTTATTAGATATTTTCAGGGATTTTGTTTGCACCATTGTAAACGGTGTGTAACTGCCATTGTAAAATGACTAACATATTAGCCAAAAGCACTCAGAATGAACAATCATTTGGACAAGTTCCATATACACTATCCAAAAAAGAAATATCATACAAGAAAAACACTATAAAATATTTAACTGAAGTACCTTGTCAGTCATTTTTAATGAAACATAATACACCTGACAGAATTCTAAAAAAGAGATACTAGAAAGATTCTAGAGAGTGATACTGACAGAGTAATCAAGGGTACTTATAATCAGAAAGAGTCAGTTAAAATTTCTATAGCACATTATGAGGAAAGAGGGCTTTGAACATTTAACCCTCACAGGACATATTGAATGCAAGAGAGACAGAGAAAAATTAACACATAACCAACATTTTTTTTTTAAATCATATCACCCTGAGCAAGGCAGTAATGCCACTGATGTGCAGGGGGCTATGTAAGAGTGAAAAGATTGGAAAAGAGAAAACCGGAAACCACATCCTAAACAGGGAACAAGGGATGAGCCTCTTCACCTGTTCAATAAAATTGGGTGGAGTGTGAACTGGGCAATAATTTAGTCTATCATAACTTTAGTAAATAGTTGGCAGAACAAGGATTAGGAGATATAACAAAAAGACAAACATTGCTAAGAGCTACAAATGATAGGAAGTTGTGGAGAACCATAATCGTCCATTTCCTGAAGCAATACAGCACTTAAAAGATTGAATTTTTTTTATGGATTATAAACCTTTTGCAAGTTATTTAAATATTTGAGATATTAATGATTTACTGATACAAGTTCTACTCTTTAACCCATAGCTGGCAGAGAAATGGTGGATTCATATCTTCCATGGTTATTTGCACCTAAGAAAATATAAGGAACTCAACTAACACTGGTACTTGACACACTGATTTCAAGCTGTTATTCTTAATGTCACCTACGCATCCAAGCTTACAGCATCTGGTATTCCTAAACAATTACTCATCTAGGTACCTGACCAGGCTTTATGTTGCTTAACTTTAGTGATTGTATGAGAACTGGTGTTTCAATGTCATGTCTAGCACAAAGAAAATACTGACAGAGAAACAAGAAAAAAAAAAGTAACTGCAAGGAAAAAAAGTGGGGTAATTTGGATTTTTGTAAAATAGATGGAAATTTTGCCTAAATAAAATATACAAATTGTAGGTAGCAATTAACATTTTTGGCATATATCAGGGCATAGATGTATGGTATTGGTAAAATGTAACTAATTGGCAAGCTGACCATTAAGACAAAGGATCAAGCATAAGGGACTTAACAGAATAAGGACAAATCCCTTTCAGTTATTTCATTAACAAATTTGGAGCAGTAAGTCAGTCCCTGAATTCCACTAACCTCTTAATTGGTCTTATGAGAAGCTTGAGTGAGGTTAAAGTTCAACACTTTGCATGAGAAAAGCACTTCAGGAAGACAGCAAAAATGCTATTAGTAATTTTGGCAAAATTTCTTTGGAGGCAGAATTTTCACATTTATCATTTTACTAACATTCTTCTTCTATGTGCTATCTCCATTCAGAACATGGCTCTCAAAGACTGTTTCTTGTAGTCCCTAAGCAATGTTTAACTCCTTACTATTCTACCCTGTTCCACTATCCATTTACAAGCTTAACAAGTAAGTAGGTCATTAATCTACTCCTTTTGACTTCAGTATATCCTGTAAGTTTCAGGTTTTCCAAGCCACCTTTCCTCATTGCATGTCCAAAACATTTCAACTACCTCTTTCTGATCCTAAGCAAAATGTGTCCGTTTCGTTCCCATTTTTCCTAAAACTACTTTGTTGCTAACATGGTATGTTCTGTCCATGGTATTTCCAGCATTCTTCTGCAGAATCATATACCTGTAGATTCAAATCTTCTCTTCATCCATTATGAAATTGTCCAACATTTGCTGGCCTAAGGGAAAATTGATTATAGCTCTCTAGAAATCTGTTTTCCTAGCATAGTCAGTCAGTCAGTCAGTCAGTTAAGTGCCATACGTGATACACGCTTGGGCGATCATGTCTCGAAAGAGACATGACTGACTGGGCAGAAGATTATCCCGCAGTAGGTTGCCATTGCTTTCTGCGGTAGACTGGTTGCCAACCAAAGCTATAGAACCCAATCTGTCCTGCTATTTAACCCATAACTGGAAGGAATAGACGGATTAATACCTTTTGCAAGGGTATTTGCACGTAAGTGAAGACAATGGATTCAACTGGAATTCGAACTCGGCTCCCCGGTTTCTCGTTCCAAGCCAATATCCACTGTACCACAACACACGTCCCAAGTATAGTACCCATAAAAAAAAGGATGTGATTATAAACAGATTGCCACTTCTATCATGAAAATAACTTCGGCATACTATCTAAAGATCAGAGTGTAAAATCTGTACATTCAGCTAAGGAAAAGTGTCTAATAACTGCTCCATAAAGATTCACTCACAAATATATTTGTAAGTGCAATGTGTATTTGTGGTTTTGTGGATATGACAGTGAATGCTGGACAATCTCCTCACAGATGAAGAGAAAGCGACAGAAATATGGTTCAACAAAAAGATGCAGAGAATACCATACTACTAAATGTGAGCAACAAAAAATAGAAATGAAAAGAACACTGATACATAATACATAATATCAGAAAGAAAGCTTAGAAAATTTGATACTCACAGGACAGATTGAAAGCAAGAGGGATAAAGGAAAAAACACATAACATACCTAGCAAGCTTGTGTAAATGGAGAGTAGAAAAGGGTTTACAAGAAATAACAAAAATTTATTAAGAGCTACAAAGAACAGGAAATTGTGGAGAGCCATGATTGCCAACGTCTTGAATGGATACAGCATATAGAAGGATCACTAGTTTTACTTTATTATTGTGGCTTTTGCTCAGAACATTTAAAGTCAATTCACTCTTTTCATCATTTTACTACTTATTAACTCTGTCTCAAGGTGTAGGCATTGTATTCAATCACATTTGTCTGCCCATAGTCAAGATATCTTAAATCCTGCTAGATGCATTCTAGGGCACATAATGAAGAGGGCTTAGAAAGTTTAACACTCACAGGATATATTGAAGGCAAAAGGAACAGAAGAAAGTAGCAGATAACCTAACTAATGAGCTTATGTAAGTAGTTAGTAGAACAGAGATTAGGAGAGATCGCAAAGAGACAAACATTTCTAAAAACTACAACAGACAGGAAGTTGTGGAGAAGCATGATCGCCCACATCACAAAGATTTTATAAATCCTACTTATAATATAACAGTTTATTAATATTTTCTATACTTAATTTGCAATTCTGACATATTTGAGCTGTATAAGAGAATTTGTTTTCAGGGTTGTTAGATTTGTAGTGTTCTATTTTCAACCAACAGGTAAAATGCCAATTGTTACCTAGTATAAAGTTAATATTACCTGTTCCTAACAAAAAAAAAAAAAATAGAAAAAGATTCACATGAATCATATTTAATACTTATGAAATAAAAATTTAAAAAAAGACAAACTGATTTTCTGTAATAACCATCAAGAAAAATAGGAATGGAAAAAAAAAATGAAAGGAAAAGATCAAATGTGGCAGACAAGTTATAGAGAGTAAATGACTGAAAGGAGGGCAAAATGTAGAATAAAGAAAAAAAAAATGAATGAACAATTAAAAAAAAAAATTGAAGAAATTAAAAGAAAAAAGGAAACAGGAAATTAATGATAAATGTCTGAAGTAAATCAGAATAAAGAATTATAGTAAAGGAAGGTAAAAAATATAGAAAGAATTATAAACAAATGAAGTAATAAAACAAAGGTGGAATAATTCAATTGAGAAAGAAGGAAAAAAATTCAACAAAAAAATTAAAAATAAAAGAATAAGAACAAACAAAAAAAGAGAAAAAAACAAAAAAGGAAATAAATAAAAAAACGAAAAGAAAAAAATGAATAAAAAAAGCTTATCAGTTAATTTAAGTAGGAGAAAAATCAATAATCAAATCCAAAAATCCCCTCCTCCTTTTACTATTCTGTTACATTTCTCCCAACATCTTCCTCTTTCTTACTGTTATTTATTGATTTCACTTGGTACAGTCATTCTCTTCTCCTCTTCTGAAACAGCCAATTAAAAGCAGGAATCACTTTGCAAGCAGATAGTTTTACGTCCGCCTGTTTATTTATATAAATTCTTTGTCCTCCAGAGAGTCATCTTTTTCTTTGGAATAATGAGAGACTAATTTAGACAAATTAGTGACCTAATCATGTATTCATTTTCAACCATGATAGAGGATAAAATTAATGAAGACCAGATGAAATGTTCAAAGTAAGAAGTTAATTTCAATGTATTCTTTATAATTCAAAAATAGACAAAGGTCTTTCTTAGAAACAAAGACTTCTGGAACTTATACAAACTCCAGTTTTCTTTGTTTCTAAATGATAAAAATAAAATTGAAATTAATTTTTCTACAGATTCAGTTACTACATTGATTCTCCAGTTATACCCTTCTCAGATACTGAATAAAAAAATAAAAAAATCACATCCAGTAGTATCAGATGTTAATTAACACCCACTTTTTTTAAATTAGGGGCAAGTTTTCATTTTGTCATCTGCACATTGCTGTAACTAATACCTGCTTTCAGGTAATGTTATTTAATCTTTGAAGGAATCTATATTGTTCTCCTCTCTGGGTACCTCAGCATGGTGTCATGGTTAGAAAGTTTGTCTCATTAGAACTGAGTAGTGAATTTGATCCTCACTTGGTGCTCCTTACTTTCGGCCTTGTACCACATCTAAGAAAAATCACCATATTGTTTCTCTTCTTTACCAGTTAGAAAAAAAGAAATTGACACAAACTGCTAATAGGTTATCTACCAAAATTGTCATAATTTCATAGCATATCTAATCTAAACTTATTTATAAATGGAACTTTGTCTGTGTGTATCTGTGATTTGTTACCTATAGCCTCTGAAACAGCTGAACCGATTTTCTTGAAAATTTACACAGTTGTACTATAAGTGTCTGCCAGTGTTCTTAGCTAGGTTTTGTGTCGAGGTACCCCCCGATAAATATAAAAAAAAACGATAATCAAAAAAGTTGGGTTATAGAAGGAATGGTCCAATTTTAATCAAATTTGATACACTCATAGACAAAGACATAAGAAATGATATTCAGAAGTTTCGAGGTTGCAGTTCTTAAGTGCAGAAAATCAGTAATATATATATATATATATATATATATATATATATAAGGCAAGATGTTTGTGTCTGTTTATCTATCTGTATGTCCTTTATACAAATCCACAATTTTTATCCGATTCTCACTGAACTTCACACAAATATTCTTTAGGCTGAGTCTGAGCTCCACAACCATGGATTAGTTTTAAAGCTTTCATTACACCCGAGCAATGTCGAGCTATACTGCTAGTCACTTCTAATCCTGTAAGTTGTTTACAGTATATTTCTATACTAAAACCATAATGCATTTGTGTCCAATTTACAGTGTGTTTCTGTAGCCAATGTTTGCCAATTTTAGGTATTATATCAGCTGAAATTCGAGAAAATGGAAAATCTTCAAGATTGAACTCTTTTCCCATGAATTTCATATGCATAGCGAAGTTTGCATTTGGCACTGGATATCATCTAAACTCTTGAAATTTACTACAGCATAACCCGGATATAAGAGAGATTTTCGCTGGTCCCAAATTAGAGCCTGTGGTAATGTATGTAATATAGACCAAACTCAGATATAAGAGAACTTTTATCAGGTCCCGACAACTCTCTTGTATCAGTGTTACAGAAGTGTCTCTGATCTTGTAGAGCTTATTGAAAGTTAGCTTGCAAGGGCCTTGACTCAACAAAGAAACTTGAGGCAAAAGAGATTAAGATTCTACAGAATGATGTAAAGAATACTATGGACAAAATACATGAACATTGAAGTTTTCAGGAAAAATGGAATTAAAAAAAATCATTAGTATTTAAAATCGGAAAGAGTTGAAATTTCTGAGACACAATGAGAAAAGGGAGCTCAGAAAATTTAACACTTACAGAAAAAGGCAAAAGAAGCAGAAGTAAAAGAGCAAGTAACAATTTGTAGAAATAGATGGTAGAACACAGTAAGCAGACAAACATTGCTTAGTGCTACAAGAGATAGGAAGTTGTGGAGAGTCATGATCAACTACATTCTGAAAGAAAACTATTTTGATTTGGTGTTTAATGAAAAATATTTTCTTATAGACATTCTTTTGACTGGATTTCATGACAGCTTCTGTCAATAAATTAAAAATACTGAATGTTTCACATTATTCAATAAGCTTAACTTTTGAAAGATTTATATGTATGGAGCATTCAATAAGAATTGAACCCAATACAATTTATTTGCAAGTCTAGTTTGCTAAGTATTGCACGCCCAGAGGCACTCTATAAGTTCTATACTAACAACTTCTTTCAAACTTCACTTCTCTCAACGTTAATCTTCAAAAAAATGATTGCAATGTTAATTTTTATAGGGTGCAATGGTAAATTGTCACCCTATTTTTAATTTTGCACATACAATATTTTATTTTGTCAACTGCACAGTACAGTAAGGTCAGTTGGGCACCATCTGAAAGAAAAAGAGCATCATAATGCAATTCACTCCACTAGAAATGTGAAAACAGCATGCTGTACTGCTTGGCATTCACACTGGAAGCTCTTATATAAACATTTCAGAGAGTTTGGGTGTCAATCTGAAGACAGTGAAGAAGATTCAAAAAGAGTTGGCTGAGTAATGATGATTAGAAGTGTTTGGGGTGATCACTAGTAATGGATATGTTAGGCCTCCATTCATCTTCTCACAGGGCCTCAAACTCAAACAATTGCCTTGAGGAAGTAGTGCTGCCATGGGTCAAGAGGGTGGCCGTTGGATGACCCTATGTCTGGCAACAAGACTATAGACTATGCCACACAAGCAGGAAAACCCATTCATGGCTGTCAGAGAATTTCTGTAACCACATCACCTCTTACATTTGGCCACCTAATACTCCAGACTGCAACCCCCTTGAATATTATGTGTGGGATGCAGTTGAGCAAGAGACCAACAAAACTCCTTGAAATACTTGAACTGAAGGCAAAGATTATCGTAGTATTCACCAACTTAAACAAGGAGATTGTCTAGAAGAGTAACAGGAGATTCTGAAGATGCTTGAAAGCAGTGATCAAAGAAAATGGCAGTTTTATTAAATAAATTTGCTCTTTAGTATTACAAGATGTGTGTGTAATTTTTGTAAAGATATGTTAAATTAAGATGCCAGTGTTAATTTCATTTTTGTGTAACTTAAATGATAGAATACAGTGTACAATGGATAAACTGTCTTAATTCCTATTCTTCTATTGTTCTCTTTAATGTTTTCTTTTTCTCATATTCTTTCACTTAGTAATCTTTTGTATTTTAGTGGCTTTATTGCCTTGCTTAGGGTGAAATGATAAAAATCAGTGTAGAGTGAGGGGCCATGGTTGAATGTAAATAAATGGCAGAACTGCCTAACAAACTGAAAAAAGTTGGCAATAAACAAGAAAAACAAAAAAATTATATATTTTAGAAATTATAACAAATATGTTATATCACTACAAAAGTAGCTATTTTGTTTTGATACTACTTGATAAAACTCAAGTAGTGTCTAAACAAAATAGCTACTTTTGTAGTGATATAACATGTTTATGTTACAATTTCTAAATAAATATTATTAGCTCTACTTTGTATTGAGCACTTTTTTTAAGAATAGTGTTTCTTTGGATACAGAATATTCAATCCATACCTACCATATACATGTGTGTGTGTGTGTGTGTGTGTGTGTGCATGCATATATAAAGCAAGAAAACAATATATGCAACGTAAATTAACAGTAATATGGGTAATATTGCATAAAGTTAGAACTATGAATTAGGGTTGACACACAAGAGCAAATTTAGATAAATGAATATAGCATTCTGACTTCAAGACAAGACAGAGTTATATGAAACTGAGAACTGGCCTATTTTATTGGATAGGAAGGTATCTCAGCATGCAATTGTGTACTTCTGCCTATAAATTGTGCAAGGGAACATATTTTGCAGTCATTATAACTTGGATTAGAACTAACAAACAAAAAACTCTTTTGTTGGTTGTTTTTAAATAAAAACAAACTCCAAAATCAAAGTTGTTACCATAAGAAAATAAATTGTAATAATCTTTGTTTTTATTGATCTAACAGCATCAGAAAACCATCTTGTCTTCTTTTGACAGAGATCATTTTTGATCTGCAACGAACCCCTCCTCACTATCATTCAGTGCCTTTAAATCTTTAACCATCCCTAACATCTATACAAAGCAGTGTCCAGTCAGTTGCTTTAGGCTATGTTTTTTTTTCAAATTTTCCCATATTCTTATGCCATTTTTAATATTTACTTTAAAAAGGTCTTCCCAATTTCAAAGCTCCAGGCAAAAATACAAATATCAAAATATTTCAGAGGTCAATGTCATTTACAAGAATCAACAAATCACTAGCTTCTTAGTTATTAGGCATTCTTTTGTTAACCAAATTAAAGTAATGTATTAGGTTAATATTTTCAGAGTGTTACTTTTCTATGAACACAATATGATCTTGATATGGTGGAAGGAAAATTGTCTTAAATTTGTTTTCTCTTTCCTTCTCTCTCATATATATATATATATATATATATATATATATATATATATAAAAACTACTAAAAAGTTGTAAGTTTAAAATGTATTTTTTTTTTACAGTATTTATTTATTTCTATTATTATATTTGGTATTTCAGACTGTCCTCGGCCCCTTATCAGAAACAAATGATTTTAAAATTTAAATTAGAAACATATTTCGTGAGAGTGTTCGTCCGAGAGAGATTGTTTACATTACGTGGCGTAGAAAGCGATATATATAAACTTATTTATAAATGGAACTTTGTGTGTGTGTGTGTGTGTGCGTTACCTATAGACTCCGAAACGGCTGAACCGATTTTCTTGAAAATTTATACAGTTGTACTATAAGCGTCTGCAAGTGTTCTTAGCTAGGTTTTGTGTCGAGGTACCCCCGATAAATATCGAAAATCTATAATCGGGTTATAGAAGGAGTGATCCGATTTTAATCAAATTTGATACACTCATAGACAAAGACATAAGAAATGATATTCAGAAGTTTCAAGGTTGCAGTTCTTACACTAGTGCAGAAAATTATATATATATATATAAAGACAAGATGTTTGTGTGTGTGTCTGTTTATCTGCCTGTATGTTTGTATTTTTCAGCCCTTTTATTTTAGTTTTTGCTTCGGGTTTGGTTTTAAGTAGGTATAATTATAGTTCTTAGTCTCAGCCATGATACCATTTACACAGAGGACTTATTTAGCCTTCAAAATTCAGTTTACAACGAAAAAAATTTATTTGATATCGATACCAGGAAATCAAAATATGACTTACATCCATTCATTTTTCTTTCCGTCTACGGTTTCACTTTAACTGGAAACAACTACTGCTTTTTAGTCTTTCGTGCCAACGTCCAAAGAGTAAGCTCCAGGATCATGGATTAGTTTTAATGCTTTCATTACACTCAAGCAACGCCGGGCTATACTGCTAGTATATATATATATATATATATATATATATATATATATAAATAATGTGTGTGTATGTGTGTGGCCCTCAGTACAAGAAGGTACTCTGCATCATGTATATGGAAATCAGTTAACACTATTTCCCAAACCTTCCACTAGCTGGAATGCAACTAGGCTGTATCATCAGGTACTCACTACAAGGTCTAAATTCCTAAGGTTCATGATGCTATTGAATACACTCCTACCTGACTCTGCAGGATCATACTGAGTGTTGGTGTAGAATATACCTTTCACCACATCTCAGTAGAGTTTGTTTTTTATAGTATTAATATTTTTGTCTACTCATTATGGTTATCTAACCAGTAACACTATATAATGATTCAGTCAGTGAAGTACCATCTGTGATACACGTTTGCGCAGTTATATCTTGAAAGAGACATGACTGACTAGGTAGAAGATTTTCCCACAGTAGATTGCTATTGCTTTCTGCAGTAGACTGGTTACCAACCAAGGCTATAGAACCCAGTCTGTCCTATTATTTAATCCATAACTGAGGGGAAGAGACAGATTAATACCTTTCCCAAGGGTATTTATGTGTAAGTGAATGAAAGGAATTCAACTGGAATTCGAACTTGGAACCTGATTTGTCATTCCGAGTCAATATCCACTGCACCACAATGCATGTATAATGGTTGCCATTATAATAACACATCAGATTATTCACTTTTCTGGTCAAAATGTTTTGTTTTTCAAGAAAATTCCTTATTGTGAATATGTGCAAGCTTATGCTTGCCATTAAACATATTTTAAACATTTTATCTTGCTTGGATGAATAGAATGACACTATTTTGTTGAGCAAAAGTTGTTACAGTGATGCTCAGTTTGCATTATGTGTATAAATTTTTTGGCTTCAAAATGTCACAGCTTTTCCAATGTAAATGTTTGCTAAAATGAATGCTTTTAGCTTCTTTTAAGAAAACATTTCAGTGGTTTGTCGCAAGTAGATCAATGCAAGTTATGGCATTTCAAATGTCGACAAACTTTAATTGTGATTTTGTTTTTATTTTGCAGCGGAAAGTACCTTCTAATTCAAAACACCTCATATATAGTGCTAATTGTAATGATGTTTAGTACCAAAATTGCTGGGTTTTTTTTTTCAGTAGTTTACTGGTAAAAAAGGCATTTTAGGCAAGCAGATTTTTTGTCAAAGTGCTTGATATCAAGATAAGGATAGAGTGTTAATGTGGAGAAGTTTGTCACTTAGATGAGCAGTGTTATTTCAGTCACGCCGACTTTGAAGTTTTGTGAAGGCATTATTGTAATGTCTTCATTTTTCAGGGCTTTTTTTTCTGCTGCTGTTGCCCAATTTGTGAGAGTGATTTTTTTTGCTTGAAGAATGTTTCTTAAATGGTGTAGCATTTATTGACAGTTAACTGCTTTTGATTGTGTTGACCTCTTAAGTGAGTGTGTGTGTGTGTATGTGTGTGTATATATATATACACACACACAAACTAACTCCTCCAATTTTTTTTTAACAATTAATGGATTTTGCAGCCCAACATCATTATTATTATAAACACTATATTGAGTTGGTATACATGTTTGAATAAGTATCACTGTACTAAATAAAGAATGAAAAAAAAATTTGTTAAAATACTAAAATAGAAAAAAAGATTTTTTTTTAACTTTAAAAAAATTTTACAAAATTCAGATAAAATTTGAAAAATAAATTTAAACAAAAAAGAGGAAAGAAAATTTAAGAGAAAATTAAATTCCACTGTTTGAAAAAAACAAAAAAACAAAAAAAACAGATGTCAACATAATATCCATTTAATATGACATTTTTAATTCTATTTATTTATAATAAATATAACCCTTTTAACCTTCCATCAGCATGGCTGATGCTAAGCTCCAGGAGAGTGGCTTATTGTGCCTTCTCGGACTAATGTTTTCAACTGATATGAAGTGGAAAGACTATATTGAATCAATTGCTAAGTCTGCAGCTAAATAAAAAAAATTTAAAAAAAAGTGGTTCATTATGTCATGCTAGACAATTTTTCTCTCCAGAATTTAGTTATCTTTATAAGTTTACCATTCATCCATACTTTGAATATTGCTGCTACATCTGGTCTGGTACTCCTGCTATTTATTTAAAAAATATATTGTAATATATGCCAGCAATAAACCATTTTTGGCCTGATAGAGTTCTTGTAAAGTTAAAGGATAGCTCAAAGAGTGAAGTACTTACTGGAGTGATACAAAGAACTGACAATTTTTTCAGCCTCTTTAGCAATGTATTTATTAAGAAATATTGGATTTTAGACACTTTTCAAGTATTAGGTTGATGCAGTATTATCTTTTGAACAATGTTAAGTCAATCTCAAAATTGTCTTTAAAGTTTACATTCTAAACGTCGTATTTTGGCTTTAATTTCAGTTGAAAATAAGACGGTAATACAGTAAAATCCGGACAATACGGTGATCCTTACTCATACACACAGTAAGAGGAACCTTCAGATATTGGAGGCCATGTACATCAAATCTAAACAACCAACACTCAATTAAATCACCTTTAAATCTGGACATAACACATTATTACATTGCATTTGAATACATGGTTCTGTTGTCATTTTGTGCTATCACGCGGTGTGACATCATAGAACTGCATTGCAAATTTGCAAACTGCGTTTGTTATTTTTTGGTAACTATTGCCTAGCGGAATTTTATGTCAACACAAAATAAAATCATCGGTGATGGTGGATTTTATAATATTTCAGTTTAAACAACCTCTCTGAAGATGGCTCATGTGAGCCGAAAACTTAGAACCAAATTAATAAAAAATTATCCAAATGTTGGAGAATTTTTGTCTTTATTTTCAACTGAAATTAAAGCCAAAATATGACATTTAGAATGGCTCATGATTAAACATAATAGACATTCATTGTCTCTTATATTTAACAGTATATGTTTAGAAAATTATTTGCTGCCTCGATACACTAAATAAATAAAATATAAACAAATATTACTCAAGGTAATTAAAAATAAAGATCAATACAGATTTATTTTAAAAGGGCTTGAGGCACATTTTCAGATCTACAACCCAACTTCCCCCACCCAAAAAAGGCTTTGAATCTAATTTTAGCTTTTGAAACAAACCATTCTAGTAGCATGTTAACCAATATTTTCATTTGAAAGAAATAGTCAGCATATTCCTACATCCAAGAAAAGAAAAAAAGTGTTTCAAAAGTTATTTTAAAATTTTACATATATATGTAAAAATTATATTTAAAAAGTATATGAAGGACTATGTGAATAAAGACAAAAGGAAAACTTATCTTAACCAACACGTTTCTTCCTTTGAGGGACTTTATCATGGCAAAAGCAAAGATTTTATTTAATTTAATTATAAAACAAGAGCAAAAATGTTATTGGTTTTTAAATATTTTAAGTTTAGAAACACTCAAATATTCATCAGGAAAAGTATGGAGTACACAATATTGTGACAAAATTCAATGCCTAATAAAAGAAAGCAAGTGAGTAAAGTTTTTTTTCTTTTTAAAGGTAAATTAATATTTAAATTATTTTAGTTTGGGATTAATTTATGTTGTGTATATTTTAAATAACAGGAGATTACAGATTTAACTGGTTTCTTTCAATTTTTGTAGGCATGTATCTTGGCTTGAGAAAGGAGTAATTCTTTCAGGAGATATTTGAAAAAAAATCAAGAGTGTAGATTTATATTTTGATAAAATTCAATAGCAGCACTCTTGAGAATTTTCCTTCTAAGTCACTTTCTCTTTTAATAAGTGTAGCATTCTTTAGATCAGAGTTGTGGCTGAAATATATTCCTATGCATTTGATTATAAATAGAAATAAATTTTTCAAAGTTCATTTTGGTAGAAGAGTACAAGAAATATAGTCTAAGCTTTTGACATAATTCATCATCTGGGTAGGTAGAGACAATTGATGAGTCAATTATAACATAAGAGCCTGTGTCCTCAAAAATAAACAAAAATAAAAAACATGTTACAACACTCACTAGTTCTATGAAACTCACTAATTGTCTCACCTACCATGATAATGACAAAGTCAAAAGCTTGAACCACATCATTAAAATTAATCATCACAAAATGTCTTTTGCTTTGTTTATAATATTTACCTTAGAAACAATTGCAGTCTATATATATATATATATATATATATATATATATATATATATATATATATATATATATAATATAGTGTGTATAATTCAGATATAGTCAAAAATATATCTGTAAAAATACAATAGAAGCAATGACAAAGGAAAACTTTCCTGAGCTAACACATTTCATCCTGATGGACCTTATCAAGACAAGTGTAAGGATTTTATTTTGAAAAATGCCACACTTATTAAAAGGAAAATTAACTGAGAAAGTTTCTTGAGAAACTCACTATGGTATGGAATCTTACCAAATCTGGACCCAGAGTTTGCTGCCTGTCCTAAAAGACATTTCTTTCCCAAGACAACATACAAGACTAAAAATTTTTAATTAAAAGAAAACTTAAATTTAAAACTTATTTAAAATATATATTTCAGGAATTAATTTCTCAAACTAAATTATTTAAATAATAATTACATCATAAAGTAAATTCAACAATAACAACTTTTACTCACACTCATTTATTAAAACATTAAATTACATCACTTAGGGTTATCCATAGTTTACTTCAACTTTCAGTTAACCCAAAGTATATTTCTAAGCATTTTTAAATTTAAAAATTCTGAAAAAAATATTTTGTTTTGCTTTTGTTTATAAATAGTTGTTGCCAAATAAAATCCTTACATTAGTCTTATCAGAGAATGAAACATGTCAATTAAGAAAAGTTCTTTTTCTTGTATATAAAAACAAACATTTTTGAAATTTCAAGCATTATAGCAGATATTGTATTTTAATTGAGATAGATATCCCAATTGTATTTGTTTTATTTTAAACATGATATTACATCTCTTAGCCTGCACATTCAAGAAATCTGAATAAAGAAATTGTGCTCTCTAACAGGGATCCCCCTTTGTAGGAGAAACCAACATTTGATCTGGTGTACACAGCTACTGAGAGTATCACAATTCAGTAAGACTATTTTTCCCTTTTAAGGAAAGCATGCTTCCTCATTAACATTTTCTCAAAAAGCCTATAACTGCTCAGCTTCATATTTGAAGAATAAACAAAGCAATTTCCAAAGAATTAATGGATTTTATTTTTAACCTGACATTTTTTAGTAATTTAAATATTATAAGAATGCTCATTTGAAATAGACACCCAATTTTTTAAATTTTAAACTGTGTCTAAAAAAATCTTAAAGAAACTTTTCATTCGAAGTAAAAGTTAGAAATATAGAGAAATTCTCCTTCTCTGCAGGCTTAAATAATAGTTGCATATTTTAAAGTAGAGGCAATAAATGGTGTTGGAGTCCTGATTACAGTTATTATTTTTAATGCTGATTTGCAAGACATGCCCTTCCTGTTTAACACAATCTTATCTTAATTGCCTTCAAATTTGGCCTTGTGTTTGACAAGCTTAATAATTATCAAATAATTTCTTTTACATAAGAAATAAAAGCGATTTCAATAATCAGCAGGTGAAGAATTTATAATTTTAATTGCAATCAATAATCTGGTAATTGAACAAAAATGATTCATTTAAAAAGAGAAAAATATTTCTTATCTAGAAAAAAAAACTGGAAAAAAATAGAAAGAATTTCAGAGTTTATTTTATCTTGGTATTTTTCTCAAACCTTCCTCTTCCATTCATTTCCTTAAGCCCATCAAGTATGTCACACATTGTTTTCCTCTGTCTCTCTTCCTTTCTATTTGCCCTATGAGTATTAGATTCTCCAAGCCCTTCTGCATTACACGTCCCATAAACTTCAGCTGTCTCTTCCTGATGCTAAGTATAACTTAGCATTTCATTTTCATTCTCTCTAAAACCTCGTCATAGTTCACATGTTCAGTCTATGGCATCTTTCCATAGAACCACATTTATGTTGCTTAAGTTTTTCCTTCAAACTTGAAGAGATTGTCCAGCATTCACTGCCATATAGGAGGACAGATATCCTGTTGCAGTGAGTACTATTTTCTTTGTTACTGTTGTGGTGGACCTACCCATTAACAGTCATGGACTAACTCAACCTGCATAAATACAATGTGACTAGTAGTTACAGAGAGCACCAGTCTGGTATGAGAGACACCCATAGAATGACTTACCGAACAGTTAACCCAAAGTATATTTCTAAGCAACAGAGACTTTGATATCAACACTGCTTGCTCGTCAGCTAGACAACAAGCTGGCACATTGTATTTGTTATTACAATTGTTTACACTAATCCCATGTTCCTGCTTTTATTTGTGACCCCTTAAACAGGGTTACAACAGTTACCAACAAAATTTTCCTGTTTCTCAATACTTTTTTTTTTTATTGTTTCACCCCAAGCAAGGTAGTACCACCACTAGTGTACAGGGGGCTACATAAGAGAAGAATGAAAGTTTAAGCAGGGGGAGAGTGAAGAAAAGGACGAATCAGTTACTGGGGGTGTTGGAGAAAGGGCAAGAGAAGGATGTGAATACCAGTGTGAAGACATTTGCAAGGGTAAAGTGAGAAAGGAAAAGAACAAGATACAGAAGGTGATGTAGAAAGGACAAGAGAAGGACTAGAGTCAAGTGGACAAGAGATGGGAATTGACATTGCATTTATATTCTTGGAGATTGTAGCTGTCAGGGAAGCAAGTATACAGAAGGGATTTCCACAGGCGGGAAGTGCAAGAAAGAAAGCTATTGGGGTAGAAGTGGCGACTGCATTTAGTTGATTTTACTGTAAACGGTGGGACCTTGTTGCCAGTCTGGTTGCTCGAGTAAATTCTTGTGGAAGGGGCATCAGCAAGCAAAGCTCATCAGAGCAGAAGCCATGAAAATATTTGTAGAATAAATAGAGGGAAGCCTCATCCTGCCGGTGAGAAAGAGGCTGGAGTCAAGCTGCCAGGTTAGGACCGATCACGTGAAAGATTCTCCTTTGGAGCCTGTCAAGAACTAAGATGAATGGCAGAGGCGCCCGACCAGATGTGACAGCAGTATTCAATATTTCCTCATCTTTTGGAATGTGTCCTTGGTCATGCCAATAGGCCTTTGGATTTCAGTGTTGCACTTTTCCTCCTCTGTTAGAACACTTTCCCAGAATTTAAATTTCTGTATTTGCTTGATATTAGTATCCCTGACATGGCATTTTTGGCTTTTCTTTTTGCTGATGACCATGCATTCAGTTTTCTTGTAGTTTATGTTCATTCCTTTCAAATCACTTTCTTTCGTTAACTTACAGCTTTTAAAATGGTGATTTTTCAGAGTGAAAGCACTTGGCTTGCAAAGGAGAAGTTTCAGTCAGGGAAGGAACTCCCAAATTTGAAATCATGTCATTTTTCCATACGCTGTACATATATCTTGCACCTTAGGTCAGTCCAAACTGTCACATGAAGATGTGAAAATGCAATATTTACAAAGATAATTACTTATGCAAACTGAAAGTACACACATTGAGCAATTTATTTTTAAATATGTACTAGAAACTAGGAAAATTGTCTGAAATATTAGAAAAATAAATTTTAAAATATCCTTAAAAAACAAAAAAAAGAAAAGAAAAGAAAAAAAAGAACCTTTCAATCTCTTAGAAGTTATTTTATATTTCACAAAAGTTCAAAAAAATCAAGTTAATGAGTTAGAAGTAATTAACACTAATTTTACACTAATGCCCAAAAATAAATTTCTTTTTCACATTTTTGTTTTTAATCATTTCACCTCAAGCAAGGTGGGACTGGCACTAATGTGAGAGAAAAGACTGGGTATGGGGGTATTTAAGAAAAGATAAAGGATTAAGAGGATTCAAGAAGATAGAGGGCAACTGATGGTGCATTTAAATGTTTGGAGATTATAGCTAACAAGTAAACTGAAAGAAGTTTCACAAGTGCAAAGTGCAAGGAAAGAAAGAAGTTGGAGTAGAAGTGGCAGTTATATTTAACTATTTCAACGGTAAAAGGGTGGGACCTAAGTGACAATCAAGTAGCATGTTTAAATCATGTGGACAGAGCACCAGGGAAAAAAGCTGATCAGAGCAGTTGCCGTTAAAATATTTGTAGAAAAGACAAGGAGAAGCATGTAAGAACACCACAAATCAAGAAATTTTAGTTTCTGAGGCTTAATTTTGTTTGAATACAAACAAATAATTCCAACTATTAAAAGATGTGTAAAACTTAAGAAAGGAATTGAGGAAAACTGAAATCTCAAAGAGAGGAACAGAATTTGGGACTAACAATCCTGGTTTTAAAACAAAGCTAACAAATATTTTCACAATTGTCTATATTAAAGTTTTTAGAAATTATGTAACATCTGCAAATGTCATGCTATTAAAAACAAATCAAAAAGATCAATTTCTAAAACAATACAGTTTTAAAAAGTATATATATTATTTCATTATTTGGGCTAATATCCTCATTTTTGTTGTTCTGATCATCCACACACTATACAGCCTTCTGCAAGTGGATATTACACCTAGTGAATGTTTTTAAAATTTTGTATCACTCCACACAAATAAGAGTAAATCCCCAGTCAGGTTAAGTTTGTTTGAATTAAAAGATATTGAAATTTAAAAAAAAAAAAACAAGTGACCAAAGTGTGGTGATCAAAACAAAGATAAGGATACTGACCTGATGAACTTATAGAATTTACTTTGATGTCAGGTAAATTTAGTATTTCAGTTGTTAGATCAATGCATTTTCCTGATCTATTTGTAGAATGAGGTGTCATGGGGCTTTTTACTTTTTTACTGGGACAATAGAAAGAAAAAAATGAGTTACTTAGTAAGGAAAAAAAGATTGACAATTACAATAATTCTTTCAAGGTTATACAGAACAAATGTTAAAAAATAAATGCTATTTAATCTATTTTAGTCTTAGTAAAGACAGATGTGTGTTGTGGCATAGTGGATATCAGCTCAGAATGAGAAATCGGAGAGCCAAGTTTGAATTCCAGTTGAATTTCTTGCATTCACTTACGCGCAAATACCGTTAGGAAAGGTATTAATCCATCTCTTCCCTCCAGTTATGGGTTAAATAATAGGACATATAGCCTTGGTCAGCAACTAGTCTACCACAGAAAGCAATGGCAACCTACTGCGAGATAATCTGCCCCGTCAGTCACGTCTCTTTCGAAACATGATCCCCCAAGCTTGTATCATGCATGGCACTTAACTGACTGACAGAAATAATGCCAAAGGTAATTGGAGAGGGGAGAGATTTTTCTCTTTAGTAATGTATTCACATTATCCCGGGTGGGTGGTCAAACTTGCGTAATATAAGCACCTCTTATGATCAACTTCAGATCTTTGAGAACTACAAGAAATAAAACAAAATTTACACATTTTTTTATTTTAGTTTTTGCATTATGTTTGAAAAATGTATGACTGTTAAAAACATGTCCAATATTTATTTACACTGAGACTTGGTATCTTTGTTCAGCTGGATTGACCCGACAAGGACCTAAAGAAAGCTGAAGGGCACAATGTCCAAAACAAGATGATAAAGAAAATAGTCTGAGTATGTAAAGTAAATAATGATAACACCTCATCCCAGAAATTTAAACAGAACTGGACAATATTTAGTTTTATAGTTTGTTTGTTTTTTTTAAACAGCTAATTTGCATTAGTTTCTGTAATCATGAGTGTGTGTGTGTGTGTGTATGTATATATATATATATATATATATATACACACAAAGAATCTCAAGCTAGCCAAAACCTACTGCGGTTTCACACTACGGCTCGTCCTTACCCCCCACCTTTTTTTGGTGCTGGTATGGTTCGTCCTTGTCTTGGTGGTTGTCTATTTATTTGGTTAATCTTTGGTTTTGCCTTTGCCCTGACGAGCCGTAGTGTGAAACCGCGGTAGGTTTTGGCTAGCTTGAGATTCTTTGTGTGTCTTTGCTCTACTTTTGTATATCGTTTGTACTTTGTATCGAGCACTTTTTCTTGTGGTTGGTTCCGTTTGGGGTTTTTTTTTTCTTTACTGCGGAGCATCATATGTCTTGTCCTTATTCCGCGGATTTCTTTTTTTTCTCCCCTTTTATCCGACGCCTTAGTGCACCGGATTGTAACGGAATTAGGTTCTGTTTGTTAGTGGTTTTTCTAAAGGTTTATCTCAGTATAAATTTACAACCTAAATACTTACAGAGTCTATTTAGTTATTATTTTTGTATATATATATATATATATATATATTTTGTGTGTGTGTGTGAACATTAAAGTCAACACTCAGAGGAGACAGACTGCTTCATTCTGTTGATGAGAGTGTCATCTGAGTGTCAATTCCAATGTTCACTTTTATATTCACATACGCTCTATCTCTGATATTGAACACAGTATCCTAGAAATATAGCATACCTTAAAACTATTTCTTCATAACACACACACAAATATATATATATATATATATATATTAAATCCAAAATGAATGAGCAAATAGGTAAAATTCCAAAACCCAACCGTATTAATATTAAAATTGATCAAGGTGGAGGGCTCAAAGTAAATAGTATTATCTATTTACAGAGCTAAATATATAAAGTCAAAAATTCCGAGTTTTTGAATTACTTTTTATGTATATATATATATATATATACATCTGTAAGGCTTTTATTTCACTTTTAATTGTATGATAATAGAATAAATTTAATATTTCAAATAAGCAAAATACTTTGCTGCATTTCAAAGCAAATTTAAATTCAGAGGAATTATAAAAAAAAAAAAAAAAAAAATCACTAAAATTGGTCATAGTGACAAATCTGCGAACATAGCGTAATTCTAAATACAAAGTCTAGTTTTTCAAAAATAAATATACTTTTCTGAAACTTTATTAGATTTAGATTAACTGATATAAAGTCTAATCCTAATGAAAACAAATCACTTTTAGTTTAAAATATCACAGAAATGCATTTTGTAAAGAGGGAGGTGAATGTGTTTTTTTAGGTGTTGGCACATTTACTGGTAACCTGATGTTTTAAAGATCTATACTATAGGAAAAATTACAAGACCAATCAATACAACATAAATGCCCCCCCCCCCACACACACACACACTTTTTTTTTTAATAATTTTTATTAAGTACTTAGTCATCATAAAAATTTAAAATATTTTTGGCTTTTAGTGTTATTTATGAAGATCCTTATTGAGGAAAATGTCAGAAAATTACAAATAAATTTTAAATTTACAGTTACCACTTTTATTTTCTGATAATATTCTGTATGGACATACATATTTACAAAATTCATCACATTTATACACATACCAAAAATCTTAATTATTTTAAAATACTGGCGGTAGGTATTGCAGTTATTTCCATTTATATGATTAATAAATATAGTTTTTATTTAATAACAGTATCACTTTACTGTTACAACTCAATACAAAATTTTCAGATCTCATTAAAATTTGTAAAAAAAAAGTAAAAATCATTTATTCATCAAAAACAAATTTTAATACAATAGTGACTATATATCTTATTCATAAAAACAATTAGAAGCATTTCTATTTAAATAATGTCTTAGGTTTATTTAATTTTTTTTATTTTACAATTCAGTACAGATTTTCTCTAGCTGGGATTCCAGTTTGACCAAAAGAACTTGATTTAAATTCTCCTTGGACTAGTCCTTATAAGTAATAATAAATTAAGTGCCACAAAAAAGAATTTCTTTAGATTTAAAAAAATAAATAAATAAATAAATCAGGGGTAAAAGCTGTATAAAAGAGAATATTTTTTTACCAAGATTTTCTAAGAAACATTTAAAAAATAATTCAGTTGTGAACAAGTCCTGAAAGTATCATTAAAATCTGTTATCTGATTCTTGCAAGAATTTCCAAATGCTTTTCTACACAGAAAGATGCTCAAATTTCCTACTAATTTCTAGTCCCCCCATTGACACCAGCAAAACAGGATTTTTTATCTAAATTTCAAATGTTCTAAAAAGGATAAAAAATATAATCTAATAAAAAATTCTTTGGTTTTTTTTTCTCTTTTAATAATAAAGATTTTTCATGATAAAACCATTTTTTTTCAAGTTTTTTTTTTTAACAAATCTTTGGAGGTATCTATTGTAATATCTTCACCGAGTGTTTTCAAAGTCTTTTTTTATTTTGTTTTTAACAATTACATAATGAACTATAGTAACATTGAAGAAAGTTATTCAAATTGGTTTTTCAGAAACTTCAAATCAGACTGACAAAACTAAAAATATAAATAGTTGTACAAAATTTTTCAAACAAAATGCATCCACAAAAATAAAAACATACATAAATTTTATCTTATTTCTTGTGGCTCTCAGAGATCTGAAGTTAATCAAAAATGGGGCTTATATTAAAGCAAGCTTGACCACCCACCCTGGAAAATGCGAATACATTACTAAAGAGAAATCTGTTTTTCCCCACAACTTATCCTTGAAAATATTTTTGTCTTCATTAAGACTGAAATAGATTAAAAAGCATTTATTTTTTTTAACATTTTAACATTTGTTCTGTATAACCTTGAAAGAATCATTGTAACTGTCAAATTTTTATTTTTATTTCTCCTGGAAGTACACGATCAGATAAGAGACCTTTAGAAAACTCTAAACACCCGTGTTGGAAGAAGAAAGCTTAACAGAAGTCAATAAATTCAAAATGGCTTATTAGATCAACCAATTAGAAATATTGAACATCAAAACAAACAAGAATGAAAATTTGGTTGGCAACAAAAAGAAAGAGTTTCGAGATGTAGGAGCTAGTTGGGTGGGTGAAAATATCAGTTGGTTTTGAAGCCATTTTTCACTGATATTTAAAGTGCATTGCTTGTCCCAATGATATCAGGAAATCAAATTAAGTAGACTTCAAAAGTTTTTTTGCAGCAGACACAATAAATGATTTTTTAATTCACACAATTTATGTATGTGTGGGTGTGTATACAAAAGTATAGATTAAGATTTATTGCACACGCCTGGTACCATAAAGAACTTGTTACTGATGAACAGCCATGTTAGCCAACTCATGGCAAAAACAGAGATCAACCACCAAACATTTTTTCCAAACAACAACATTATGAACAACAGGGAGAAGTGGAGGGCCCATGTCTATCAACACAAATCAATGTAGTAGTATATATAATGATGAAAATAATATAGTTTTAAAGTATGTTATATTTAGGGGTAAAAGTGCTCAATATTAGGAATAGAGTATATTTAAATATAAAAAATAGAAATTGAAGTCAACACCCAGTGGTGATATACATGTAAACTGGTTAAAGTAAAATGATTTTTTTCTGAAAATACACATGTAAAACGATTTCAATAATTCTCTATAAACAGACATGTATCTAAACTTATTTATGAATAGAACTTTGTGTATGTGTGTGTATGTGTCCATTACCTATAGACTCCAAAACGGCTGAACTGATTTTCTTGAAAATTTACACAGTTGTACTATAAGCATCTGCCAGCGTTCTTAGCTAGGTTTTGTGTCAAGGTACCCCCGATAAATATAAAAAAAAATTTTTTTTAAATCGGGTTGTAGAAGAAGTGGTCCGATTTTAATCAAATTTGATACACTCAAAGACATAAGAAACGATATTCAGAAGTTTCAAGGTTGCAGTTCTTACAATAGTGCAGAAAATCAATAATATATATAAAAGGCAAGATGTGTGTGTGTGTGTGTGTGTGTGTGTGTCTCTGTTTTTCTGTCTGTATGTCCTTTATACAAATGCACAATTTTTATCCGATTCTCACCAAACTTCACACAAATATTCTTTAGGCTGAGTCTGAGCTCCAGGACCATGGATTAGTTTTAAAGCTTTCATTACACCCGAGCAATGCCGGGCTATACTGCTAGTTATAAATACATAAAGACAGTAGGTGTGTGTGTGTGTGTGTGTGTGTGTATATATATATATATATATATATATATATATATATATATAAATAAAGTGCCATGAATAAATTACATCTAAATTACACAAGAATCAAAATGACACCGACATCTCATTTTAACAGACATATTTACCAAAATTACAAAATATCTTGAAATACTATAGAGTAAAAAAAAAAAAAAAATTAATTTCAGAATTTCCTGCAACTCTTCTGGATGTGCTCCTTATTTAAGTTGGCAAATGCTGCCATAATCCTTACCTTCAGTTCATCTTTGGTATTACAGGGAGTTTTGTTAGTCTCTTGCTCAACTGTACTCCACAGATAATTAAGGGGGTTGCTGTCTAGGAAGTTATGGTACCATATATAAAGAGGGGTATGTAGTAACAGAAATTGTTTGACAGCCACACAAGAGGTCCTCTTGCTTGCGTTGTATGGTGCAGAGTCCTGTTGTCAAACATATGGTCTTACAGCAACCACCCTCTTGATTCAAGACAGCACTACCTTCTCCAGACACTCGATGTAGACCTCCGTGTTGAGTCTGAGGCCCTGTGGGAAGATGAATAGAATCATAATGTTGCTATTACTGGTGATCACTCCCAACACCAAGATGTTGGCTGGATATATCATCCAAATCTTTCCAAATCCTCTGCACTGTCCTAAGGCTGACACCAAAACACTCTGAAACATTTGTATTGCAGCTTCCAGTGTGAATGCCTAGTAGTACAGCATGCCATTTCCAAATTTCTGGTGGAGTGAATTGCATGATGGAGCTCTTTTTCTCACCAACAGGGCCTGACTACTATATTGAGTTGTTGACAAAATCAAAAACAATGCTCATGCATGAAACTAAAAGTATAGGATAGTGACAATTTACCCATCTATGTATGTATGTGACAGAGATATTTTAGCCTGACCCACTGCTGCAAAATATCAATATTTCAATCCCGTTTTAAAGGTTTATCCCTTGTTTCCTGTTTTGGATTCCTTCTAAAGCCTATTTTGCGCTCAGTAGCCTCTTGAATCTTGCTTCGAGTAAATTAATTACTAAAAAAAATAAAAAATAAAAAAAAAATTAAATAGATAAAAGATAATAATCCTAATTTTTGGGGGAGAAATGAGATAGACAAAGATTTTTTTCAGCCCTGTGTGTACTTTTTCTTCCCTCCCTCACACATCAAATACTGGAAAGTTCCTAGACTGTACATCTTTTGATTGTACATTTCATGTAACTGTGTGCACAGCAAATGCTGATTGGTACCCAATTCACAGAGTCAATATACCTTACACTATCTAGAAACATTCAATTATTATGCAAGATTTTGTGATGTTTGTGATAACTGACATGCATGAATAATTTGCCAGCATTAAATTTTGCATGAAGTGCAGCAAATCTGCAAAAAGGTCCAGAAAATTCTTCAGCAGGCTTTTGGCGAACATTCTTCAGGTCAAACACAAGTTTTCGAGTGGCACACACGTTTCAAGGTTAGTCAAATGTCAATTCAATATGGTGAGCACTCAAGATGACCAGTCATCAGCAAAACAACAGAAAATGTGGAAAGAAATACAAATTCATCCATGAAGACCATTGTTGAATAATCAATCAATTCCCTCACCTGACTGGAATCAGTCATGGAATCGGCCAAGATAACTGTTCAAGAACTAACAGATACCACATCATGCATGTATCACAGAGTCACTCACTGCTGGAGATGACAGAAGTTATAGCAGTTCTTAACAAAACGCTTGGAGGAGTGTGTTTCATATAAAGAGCCTATTCTGATAAGTCATCACTTAGCCAGCATTAACTAGAGCTTA
>JBBBDQ010000802.1:35000-135000 GCA_037127315.1 Ascarosepion bandense
TGATATAGTAGACTTGCTCCTTTAACTAAACTAAAGACTTTGGTAGAACTTGAAGGGTGAATAAAAGTAGTTATGTCCCACAAGAGTACCTGGTGAAATCAGTTGACACGATTCCTGGATAACTTGAGAAGCTGGTAGTAAAATCTGGTGTCAATACTGAATTTTAAATAAAACCTCATGATAAATGATGGCTTTCCTCTCATCCAATTCTTATAAAAATAATAAAAAGTAAGCATTTTTAAATGGAGAGGTACTTTTCAATCTCCCAGTATATATAAGTAAGGCTGAATTGAACATCGGGATCAACTGTGTACAAATATTAATGAAAGTCGGCAGCATGCTGCTCCTCTCAGTGATAGCCTTACCAACACACAGTAAAGCAGGTCTTGCTCTCCATTTGCAGAAACATGTAACAGTTGATCCTCAACTACATGTTCCATATGTGTAAAAGTTTACAAAACACCTGCAGGCCTTGGGAAATACATGCATGTCCATAGAAGCTGAGCACCTCTATTTTACAGAACTCTCATTTATCGTCCACAGTGAGAGAGTCTACCACAATTAACACAAGTAATACGTTTGTCACTTAGCTGATTAATATTTATTACCTTCAGCATCCCAATTCCAGAGTTTCTGAGAGAAAGGGCGAGGGGGAGATGGGGAGAGGGCGAGGGGAGAGAGGAAGAGGGGGAGAGAGAGAGAGAGAGAGAAAAACGTACACAGCAGATATGAAAATCAACATTACAGGTGACTGGGGTATGAAATTGCCATACACTAAGTGCATACAGATAGAACATCAAATAAAAACTATTCACACGTGTTCTCCTATACTTCCGTGACTGACAGTTTCATGCTAAATGTAATCTTCAGACATGTATTGAGGAACAATGTGAGAGGGATTTAAACTGTGGAAGAATAGACACATATAAATTATCTCATTTACTGACCTATCAACCTGTACATAGATATGCCATTCATTAGTCCAAATCTTCTCCTTGAAGTTCATTAGGCCAAGTTTAGTAACCAACTGACTAACTGCCCAACCTTTTTCTTCATGAGCCACGTCCCTTTATCGGCTTCCACCTGGCCCCTATCCCTTGTCACTCTCAACCCTTTTCATCTTACTATCTCTCCCAAGCCCTGCTCTGCCATCCACCTGCTCAAACCCATTGAGTTTGTATCACATTGCTTTCCCCTCTCTTTCCCTATATCCATCCTGTGAGTATTAAATTCTCCAAACCCTTCTTCATTAAGTGTCACAGAAACTTCAGCTGTCTTTTCCTGATACTAAATATAAAGATTTTTTTTCATTTGCATCCTCTCCAAAACCTTGTCATTGCTCACATGTTCAGTCCATGGTATCCTCAGCATCCTTTTGTTGAACAAAATTTGTTGCATCAAATTTCTCCATCTTTGAAGAGATTGTCCAGCATTTACTGCCATATAGGAGGACAGATATCACAACAGTTCAGTACTTTTCTTTGTTTTCAATGAAATTTTTCTGTTTCTCAATACACTGCTTAGCTTTTGAAATATGTCCCTGACCAAGCCCATCTACACAAATCAAACTGTAAGTGTAACTATATATCTATTTCTCCTGTCCTGTCTGTGCAAATTTATTATACATATCTATCCTTTCCAGTCTGCTCATCTATACAAATCTACATGCCTGTCTAACTACCTACTCTTCCTTCCAGATCCATATATACAGATTTGCTGATCTACCTCCCTTTTCTGGCCTGTACAAATTTACATATGTGTGTATCCCTCCCAACTTGCCTTTGTGTACAAACCTATATTCTTCAGTTAGTATTTGTTCACATCTCTATCCATCTGTCCATATATATTTTAATATCCATCCTTTCATAATACCTGCTAATGTTGCCCGTCTGTCTGTCTACAAGAACCAAATTACAGAATATAACACCAAAGTTGATTTACATCTTCATCTTGTTACACAATGGCTCTGATGATATTTCTGCTCAGAGTTAATGAACTTTCAGAAAAAGGTAAAAAAAGAAATCACTGGTGTCCATAAACTTCTCTGTTACACCGATGTATAATGCACTTCATTTAATACAAGATTTGCTTCCCCAATCCCAAAGTAATTTAGCTTTGCCTGACATCGAATGTATTTGCACTCAAAGACAACTTGTCGCAGGAGAACAGGAATGTGAAGTAGCGGGCGGGGGGAGAGCAAAGACGGTTACTTAAAAATGATGGAGAATATAAAAGTGATATACAAAATGACTCAAAATGAATCAACCAAAGAGAAAATTGATAGTGATACTAAAATTAAGGGCTTTTCACCCTGGTTTCAAATCAGCTTTCTTAATGTATTTTGAACTCGGCATAGCATTAATACTTCGAAACTTGTGTCGTTAAAGCTATTTTATTTCTCGCTTCTTTTATAACATGAACATTCTAAAATTAATATGAAGAATTTATAATATATTGATTGCAATGATAGTTCATATTTGAGTAAAGTCTAGCTTGATATGTCTACAGGATGGTAAAATATGTAAGAGAAATTTATTAAAGACCTAAAGACATTAAAGAAGAGAGTAATAAAACAACTAAACAATAACTTTGGGAAGCCAAGATAAAAATAAATAAAACTGCATCAAGTGAAGCAATATTTTCTGCATTCCTGGGGTCCTTCTAAAAGCATTTAAGATGGAAGCAATTCGTCAAAGTCATTCACAGTGAGGTATATTAATAAAGACATTATTAGAAAATTTCTATCAAGAAGTGGAAAGCTTATATTGAATAATGTATTATGCTAGAAAAAAATTTTTTTCACCAAAATCTATTTTATATAATGCCACACAGTAATCCCTTACTTTGAGTGACTCTTAGGCCTTGTATTGTGTGTGTGTGTGTGTGTGTGTGTGTGTGTGTGTGTATATATATATATATATATATATATATATATAAAAACAAACAAACATACTTAGCCAAAATTCAAGAAACAGGAAAAACCTCCAGAAACCAAAGTTCGTGTTATCTGTGGCACCAAAAATGACCATTTGAGCTATGTCTTATAATTTACTTCTGTAAATACCTGTTCTTATAATATTTGCAGAAAGTCTTTGGTCAACCTATGCCTTATACTGTGCTTATGAGATGGATATGCTTCTACTAACAGATATTTTGTTTATTTCTTAGGTTGTGGGTGGGTTTTTTCATTTATTCTTTTAATTTTAATTTTTTTTTTACTATGAAAATTGTCTTCTCTAAATATCTTGAAATCTGAAATTGCAAATTCTAAAAATTGGACCAAGAGTTTCAGAGAAAAAAAAATCTTTATACTGAGTTATATAGTAAAATCCTTTGCTTATCCAATTGAAAATTCTTAATCTACAGCAAAATTGATAAAAGTAAATTAATGTAATTATTTTTTAATAGAAAGAAAACCTCATAATAAATACAATAATACCAATAAAATTTGAGTTTGATCAGACACCAATAGCAAATAATGTCACCAAGCTGTTCAGGTCAGGAAGATGACAACACAACAGAGATTAACATTTTCAAAAAAAAAAAAGATGATAGATGAAGTATTTTTCTGTTATTTTTATTTAAATCTTCTTTGTATAACACTTATGATGTGAACTCAGATTTCCAAAAATCACAAATCCTTTGCTTAACAACTGATAAGCTTATCAACAGAAATGTAACTAATTTTCAAAGACATTTCTGTCTTGTAAAATTTGCAAGTTATCATCAAATATCATTTACAATGTGTCTTTTTATCCAGGTTTCAAAAGAAAAAAAAAAACAAATCGGAGGGTCTGAAAGATGCCACACTGAAATACAATGATTGTGGAGAGTAAAAAATCTAGATGCATGGCTGGCAGCTATGAGTCAGGAGGGTCTCAAATGACAATGCCCTTAGGTATTTGACCATCTTTTACCATCAGTTTTTGCTATATGATGATTGTTGAACTGGCCTTAATTTTTATAAAGATATAGAATGATTTTTTAAAAACATCATTTCCCCCTGCCAAACAAGGCAAAAAATCTATTAAGGCACAAGCGGTTACTGAGAGTGGAAGTAACAGACAGGTTTCAAGGAAACAGAAAATGACAATTGAAGTTGCATTTTAATTTTTGAAGATTATAGTTGACAAGAAAGCAGAAAGCCAGTTCCACAAGTAAAAAATGCAAGAGAAAACTATTAGAATAGAACTAGCAATTTCAACAGTGAAATTATATGAGACCTAACTGTCAATCTAATACTGCATTTAATCTCATGAAGTGGAGTTAACAAATAGAAGACTCATCAGAAGACTTACAGGGAAAACAGAAAAGGCAAAGGGAAGCTATGTTACAGTGGTGGGAAAATGATTGAAGCTGAAATACCAGGTGAGGATATGAAGATATAGAGATTCTTCTTTGGATTTTGTCAATAATCTCTAGATTTATAACAAGAGCACTAAAACAAATGTGGCTGCAATATTTGATGCACTGACAAATGGTAGTGGGTGTGGCACCATGATATAATGCAAGAGTTGACAGCATGATATTAAACATGGCTTTATTGGTTCTTTTAATACTAAATTGGAAAATAGAAATAGAAGGAAGGTAAAGAGAAAGAACATAAAACAGGTGCATTAAGCACAAAGAGAATAAGGGAGGCTTTGGAGGGGGAGGGGAACGAGGGCACTACGAGATTAGGGAGGCTTTGGAGGGGGAGGGGAACGAGGGCACTACGAGATTAGGGAGGCTTTGGAGGGGGAGGGGAACGAGGGCACTACGAGATTAGGGAGGCTTTGGAGGGGGAGGGGAATGAGGGCACTACGAGATTAGGGAGGCTTTGCAAAGGGGAAGAAAGCACTACAACATTAGGGAAGCTTTTGGGGAAGCGAGAGCACTATAAACCTGAAGGTAGGGGACAAGAATGCTATCAGACTAGAAAGGAAGAGAAATGGAATATCATGATACTAGTGGGGAATGGAGAATCCTATAAGACTTGAGTTAGTGTGCACAGTTACTGAAGAAAGAAAATAAAAAAAAAATAAAAAAAAAAATGAAAAGATGAAAAAAAATTATGGTTGAAAAAAAAAAAAAAAAAAAAAAAAAAAAATCCAAGATAGAAATTGGCTGCATTAAGCAAAAATGTAGTTCAGGTTACATTTTTAGGACAACCAATAAAAGACCTAACTTATGCCTAGGACATCCAACCTATATTACCAAGCATTGTACTAAAACAGGTAAATAGACAGAATAAAAAAAATAATGATGGGTATCAAGGAAAGGAAACATGTCAGAAGGTTTAAAAAATAAAATAAAAATAAACTGCATTGAAAAAAAAAAAAAAAAAAAAAAAAAAAAAAAAAAAAAACACATCTTGAATTAGGAAAATAGAAATTGATAGATTGAGAAAGAAAGAAAGAAAATGAATTTGATGAATAAAAAGAAATCAATATTGAAAGAAGAGCACTAGATAGTGAGCAGTAGATACAAAAGAAGGAACAGAGGTAAGGGAAGGGATCAAGAGAGAGCATGTGTTATGAAATAAATGGAATGAAAGAATAAATTGTCCAGCAGAGATCCCATTAATGGAATGTCTCATTTAAACCTGTCAATGACACTTTTGCTTGCACACATATCACTGCAACAGTGTGCAATTGCATTCTGCACACATCCTTTACCACTCCCAATGTTGATACTGAAACAGAAAGTAAAAAAGAAAAAAATAAAGTGAGAGTGGGGGCAATTCATTTACTTCAGAATGATCCTAGAAGTAATATGGGCAATATTGGAAAGATGGAGATTGAGGCCAAAGCATTTGGCACATTTTGAATGACAAGCAAGAATGAAATGAAATCAATATGAGTGAGGGGTGGTAGAGGCTTATAAGACAGGCACTACAAAAAGGTGAAATGTTTTGTTTCTTTTTTTTCTTTTTTTTTTTAAAATGAAGGAAAAAAAATTAGAAATCACTTTGGTCTATTTCTTCAGCAGAATGAAAAGTTCAAATTTATTGTAGATATAAATGGAGCCAGAAAAAAAAAAAAAAAAAAAAAGACGTCATACAACCACTTTTTGGTTGAATGAGAGAAGGAAGGAGAAAAAGAAAGAAAGAAAAAAAGAAAAGCATTGAAAATGTAAAAATTTACTTTTTAAGCAAATGCTACTCTTCTTACAAATAAAACTGACAAATTTTAAAAAAAAAAAAAAAGTTAAAAATATTATAAAATCTAAATCACAAGTCTGTAACCCATTATGTTTGTAGTAGCACGTGTACTGCAGCCATAGTAGCAGTGGTGTATCTTGGCCAAGTCTGTGTGTGTATTCAGTTTTCCGTCTCTTAGACGGGTTGCCAACCAAGAGTATAGGGCCCAATCGCTCTGCTATTTACCTATAGTAGTAGTAGCAGCATAAGGATTATATATATATATATATATATATATATATAGTTCCTGTTGTGGTTGGAGCTTTGGGTTTGATAAAGAAAGGAACACAATAGTAAATCAATCAACCTCCTGGTGCACAATCTCTCCAGAAATTATAAAATGCAGTTCTCACAAATGTAGACAATATCCATTTATGTGGCTATAAAACTAGTACAGGACTTTAAAGTCCTGCATTAGTTTTATAACCACATATCATGTTATAACCAATTATCTAGGGAAAGGGAAGAATGTGATATATATATATATATATATATATATATATATATATATATATATACACATACATACACACACTCTCTTACACCCTGATTGAGCACTCTGAAATCTACACATTCATTCAGCAATGAAGGAGAACACTCTCAGCTATTGGGCATGTATAATGATAATATACACGCTAAAAAGTCTGCCTTCTTCTATCGAGCACCCGTAACTCAGAGGTAGAATCGCCGACTGACGCCAATTCGGTTGGGTTTCAATCACGGGTAAAAGGCAATCAGCTGTCTAACCGTACTGATGAGCTGTGATACAGCAAAACAGATCTGTCTGCGGATGACTATATATAATTTGGTATTAAGGACTGAAAACTAAACTACTATAAAAAGATTAGATTATATAAATGCACATAAAAAAATTAATTAGTTTTATATAAAGTATTTAACAATAGTTTAGTTCAGTCTTTATTTTCCTGTTAATTCTATAATTATGACTGAACACAATGACTAAGTTTTAATGGTCTGTGGGTGAAATGAAATAAAATCAATAAATAATAATAATAATAATAATAATGAATAAAAAAAAAAAAATTAAAATTTTTTTCATAATGCTAATAATAAAAGAACCAGAATTGTTATTACTCCACTTGGCTTTGCCAAACATCTGTTAGGTGGCACTGTATAATTCTATAAAAAGACTAACATTTCTTTCTTTCTCCAAGATGTAGCAGCATGTGGATGAAGAGCTCTCCGCTGGGAAAGGTTTCCTAACATTTTCAAGTTTTACCAAAACTCCACCAATAAAAGTTTTACTCTGGTCATTCCAACTGAGCGCAAAGCTGACATGAGCCTGACCATTATAACAATGATTATCCTTACCTACCCTAACTTCTAGGCCAGAAAAAGAAAATGGACATACCCAAGAGATATTGATAAAGAAGAAGAAAAGAAAAAAGAACAGTGCATAGTTTAAATGCAAGTTTTTCTATTCTTGTGTTGTTTATATGTGAACATGCCACATACCAAAAATACATCAACATACATTTAAATTCCATCAGTTTATCATGAGATCAAATTTATGCTTCTACCAAAAGATTAGAATGTAGTATCTGCCACTTTCTGGCCCAATTCCTTTACAGATGGTGGAAAAAACATAATGGAAACACTTTGAAATTTTAAGCAAATTTATTTCAATATGAGGTAGTACTGCTTTTGGCAGTAATTACAGCTTAAATTCTGCAAGGGATCAAGTTTGAATTGCTTCTAGAGGAAATTTATCCAATTTTCAGCTAAAAGTCTAATTCTTTCAATGATAATGATAGAGGATATTGACTCCTCCCTTGTTTTTCTAAAATGAACCATAAAGGTTCAATATTGTTGAGATCTGGGGACTGCGGTGGTTAGTTAAAATGTTCTACTTCACTAGAATGTTTCTCATGCTATTCCGCTACAACTTTTGCAGTATGAATAGATGCATTATCATCCTGAAAGATGACATTTTCTTCTGGAAACAGTTCCTGAACTACAGGATGAAGTTGATCCCTTAAAATTCTTAAATAGTCCTCACTGTTGATTTTAATAAACTTATTTAAATAATATCTGTAAGAAAAACAACGATTTTAGCAAAACAATGAAATACTACTAATATTAAATCAACAAACAAAAATAGACAAGCTTTTAATCAAATTTTCCAAATTTTGGTACTAGGTGTTTCCATTATCCACCCCCTGTATGCTTCCTCACTTATTTCCAATTTTCTTGATTTACCATTTGATACAAACCGTTACCAACTCTTATCTATATAAGAGTTGGTAACTATGGTAAAAAAGTTTTTATTTGAAAAAAAATTATTGAACATTTTACATTGAGAACATTTTTTTATGAATATGTGAGTACAAACTTTTTTCTCTCAAACAGTGATGGATTCCTGGGATTTTTCTTAATGCATCTATCAGTATTCTAATACTGCCAGATTACTGTAACTGTCATTTTGAAATTTTGTTATTCTCTGAGATGTTTTCACGACATAGAATGGTCATCACTATGAGACATCATTTGTTTTTTGTTTTTTTAAGTTCCTCATGTGGTGTGATGGATATCAGCTCAGAATGCGAAATTAGTGAAACATGTTTAAATTCCAGTTGAATTTGTTGCATTTACTTACACACAAAAATACCCTTGGGAAAAGTATGTATCCACCACTTCTCCCTCCAGTTATGGATTAAATAGAAAAAAAATGGGATTTATAGCCTTGGTTGGCAACTAGTCTACCACAGAAAGAAATGGCAACCTATTGCAGGAAAAACTTCTGCCTAGTCAATCATAGATTGAAAGAGACATGATCACCCAAACATGTATAGTGCAGCCTGTACCTATGATCATGTTCCAAAGCATTCTAACATTTTTCACCTGTTTGCACTGGTAATGGCTTTTGCTTATACCATTTTTACAGCAATATTGGTATATCTTCCAATGCAAGTATTACCCTATCCTATTAAGTCTATAATTTATTCAACGCTTAGGTAGAGTACACAGATATTAAAATGATCAATAGTTTCTACTGTACATGTATAGAAGTAACAGTGTGTATTTGTCCTATTCCTTAAAATATAGGACTGGCTTATGGCAAAGTTTTCATCTTGAGTGGCTAAGATGAATCCAACTGTTATATAATTCAAACTAAACTTCACAACCACCAATTGGCTAATTTTTTGTCAACGTCTCAAGCTGGCAGTGTGTATCAGCCATGTGAGGTTGGTTGATTTTGTTTAGTGCCATATCAACCGCTGAGTTATTTAATGCAGAGATTTAAATATTTTGTACACAAAATTATTTTTTTTTATTTTTGGAAATAATGATTTATTTATACAAGTGTTACTAAATTAACCCATAGTTGAGAGAGAAGAGGTGGATACCTTTCCAAAGGGTATTTGTATGTAAGTGAATATAAGAAACCCAACTGGAATTGTAACTAATTAACAATTCCAAGTCATTAATTACACCACAAACACATCTAAGCTTACAGCACCTGGTATTCCTAAGCCGTTGCATATCTAGGTACTGACAATGGTTGAAGTTGCTTAACTTTGGTGAAGACATGTTAGGGTTAATTTTCAGATTAGCTAGGTCCTTATTTTTGGTCTCTGCTTAGGGGATTTTACCTCATATTTCATTCCTTTTTTCATGATTGGAAAATTAAAAAAAAAGGGGAGAAGTTGTTTTTAAAGGAGGGGAGTAGACAATAAAGTAAGTAGCTGTGCACTTGTAATATCCAGTGTTTTCTGATAGATTACATACAATTTTTTTTTCCTGTTAATTGGTGAACAACTGACTGAAAATCTGTAGTAATTAACAATTAAGTTATTTTTTTGTTGTTTGTTTTTAACACATGCAGCCAACTGAAATATGGAATAAAATATATCAAGAGATATTAAGGAAGATTGGTGAAAGAAAATAAATCATAATTTAACTCTTTATTTACTTAAAAAAACAGAAATATTAGATAATATGAGGCTTTCTAGAAAAAAGATTTTTCTTCTTCAAAATCCAAAAGACTGTAGTTTAAAGAGATTAAGTACTTAAACTATATATTTGAAATCAGTATCACCCCAGGCAAGGCAGTAAAGCCACTAAGATTGCAAGGGATTACAGGGTGTGGAAAAATTTGAAACAGGAACATTAATAATGAGCAGAAAAAAAGAGTAACCAAGAGAACAGTAAATAATGATTCACATTGCATTTAAATTTTTGCTGATTAAAGTTGACTGGAAAACATGATGTCAGAAAAAAGTACCATAAGCAAGAAGTGCAAGAAAAACTGTTAGCAAAGAATTTGCAACTACATGTAGCGAGCTCAACTGAAAATTAAGGAGTTCTGAAAGCCAGTCTAGTACTGTGCTTAAATTCAAAGTCTAGGTACCATAGCAAAGAGCTCATCCAATCAATTACCCTGAAAGTATTTGTAAAAAAAAGCACAGAGAAGCAATTTTACGGCAGTAAGTGACTGAAGCCAAGCTGCCAGATCAGGACCAATAATAATGTTGATTCTTTGTTGGATCTTATCAAGAAACTTGAGGTAAAAAGCAGTGACACCAGACAATAAATATGAGGCAACAATATACCAGGCATGGAAAACAGGTAGACTTATAGATATGTTAAAATTGATTCTGAAAAGAAAAATTGATTAACATAAGACAGTGAACTGACTTTCTTAGCAACTGGTGTGTGTGTGTGTGTAAATACATATATAGTCATGGTGAAGTAATTGATAATAGCTCTAATTGAGGAATCAGAGTTGATTTTGAATTCCAGTTGAGTTCATTAGAGTCACTTATGTGCTAATATCCCTGGGAAAAGTATGAATCCATCTCTTCTCCCCACCAGCTTTGGGTAAATAACAGGACAGGCTGGACCCTATGGCCTTGGGTAGTAAATGGTGTAAAAGGAAAACTGAATTCAAAACCTGCAGTGGGTCATTTGGTGACCTTGTAACATACTGTGCACCAGTTCTGTCATTGTTTGGTTCAGCACAAGCCTTCACCATTATAATCAAATGATATGTGCAGGTAGTCTGACTGCTGGGTCTAAGAACTGATCTGTTTGGCCCTCATATGTTGAAAACAACAGTGTCCAGTAGAGAGTGTGTGTGTGTATATATATATATATAAATCCAGGTGAAGAGAACCAACAGTTTTACAATTCCAAGTTCTCTAACATTGCCTGACGATGAGGTAAAAATCTTGAAACATAGAAATTTCAGTGTCACAATGTAAACTATATAAATTTTAAATAAAGAAATCTATTATATATATATATATATATATATATATATATATTCCCTACTACACAATATAATTATTGCAAAAAAATAAAATAAGCCACTGTTAAAGATTAAATACATGCCAAAAGCTTTCATAACTGATAGTAAAGAGAATGAACAAAGCTGGCACTGCCTCGCTATTGTCTCTCTCCATATTTCATTATATAATTCAGAATTTAGAAATCTCAAATTTTCAATTTTTTTAAAAATTTTTATACAGAATACTCTAAAAATATTTCTATTTAAGTAGAAAAAATTTGGCAGTGTAAATATCCTCCATTTTTTACTATAAACAGACACTTTCAATAGATTTCTCCATAAAATGAGTTCATTCCAGCTGCAGACCTCAAACCTCTGCACAGATGTTATCTTCAAGCTGTAGTTTATGGATATACGCTCCTTAAAGTATCACCACCAAGAATAATCTGAAGGCATCAAATCAGAAGAATGTAGTGGCTATAAAAACTTATGAGTTGTGTGAAAATATTCAGTGACCAAAAGTTAAGATTTTGAATCTTTCTTTAGTATTGAAATTTTTTCTGAGAAGTTTCACAATGCTGATCTAAGTTCTAAAAAAAAAAAAAAAAACATAGGAAGTATGAAAAATAGAACTTGTGACATTGTGAGAGAGAGAAGGGAGGGAGAGAGGGAGGGAGAGAAGGGAGGGAGAGAGGGAGGGAGAGAAGGGAGGGAGAGAAGGGAGGGAGAGAAGGGAGGGAGAGAGGGAGGGAGAGAAGGGAGGGAGGGAGGGAGGGAGAGGGAGGGAGGGAGGGAGAGGGAGGGAGAGAGGGAGGGAGGGAGGGAGGGAGAGGGAGGGAGGGAGGGAGGGAGAGGGAGGGAGGGAGGGAGGGAGAGGGAGGGGGAGGGAGGGGGAGGAGGGAGGGAGAGAGAGAGAGGAATACAGAGTTTGGGGAGAGAGAGTAGGAATACAGAGTTTAGGGAGAGAGAGTAGGAATACAGAGTTTAGGGAGAGAGAGTAGGAATACATAGACTAAACTATCGCCCAGTTCACACTCCACCCACATCTATTGAACAGGTGAAGAGGCTCATCCCTTGTTTCCTGTTTAGGATGCGGTTTCCGGTTTTCTCTTTTCTAATCTTCTCACTCTTATGTAGCCCCCTGCACATCAGTGGCATTACCGCCTTGCTTGGGGTGATATGATTAAAAAAAAAAAAAAAAAAAAAAAAAAAAATACAGAGTTTAGGGAGAGAGAGTAGGAATACAGAGTTTAGGGAGAGAGAGTAGGAATACAGAGTTTAGGGAGAGGGAGTAGGAATACAGAGTTTAGGGAGAGAGAGTAGGAATACAGAGTTTAGGGAGAGAGAGTAGGAATACAGAGTTTAGGGAGAGAGAGTAGGAATAGAGATGACATATTCCCAATACAGAACATTCTTCCAAAATAAATAAAAATATTTATGAGACAAAGACAATATTTGAAAAACAATTTAACTAAACTAGTACTAAACTCTTTAATAATATGTCATGAAAATCTAAACTACCTCAACTTTCAACAATTTATATAATCATAAAATATGGGAAAAAAATCAATTAAAAATATTCTTAAAGAACTTTCATTGGTATTTAACCAAATTTATATAAATTAAAAGTCGCATACCAAATACACCACACCTACCTACATTTGTGTATATACACACAGGTGTGGTGTATTTGGAATGCAACTTTTTTTTGTGTGTGTGTGTGTGTGTGTGTGTGTGTTGTATATTTTGGGTAGCAATCTCTTTTATGCAGGTTTCATTAAAAATGACAAGCTATTATGGTTATTTTTTTTTATGTAATTTTTTTCATGTGATCTTATTTTTTTCCTTTTCAGGACATAAATTATATAAAAAATTGTCCCAATGTTTTGGTTATCTGAGTGCTTTCAGAGATATATAAAACATACTTTTCTGATCATATTTTTTTTAATATTTTACCCCAATGTCGTCTTAAAACTGAAGAAGAATGTGTATTTCTTACCAAACACGTATTTCAAGAAGACGATATATACACAGATTTGGTGTGACAGCATTTAGCTGATAAATTTTCAGACACACCTGTTCCACATTGCAATGCAGCTCAGGAAACAGAATCAGTGGACAATGCCAAATGTTGTGGAAGACCAGAAGAGAAACTGTTAGATATTACTGACATTATGCAGTCCAAGAAAATCATTACAAAAGATAAAGTGGAAGCAAGATATTGGTCTTGGTCATAAGGTTGTCAAACAAAAATAAAAACTCTTCCCATCCAAAATAATGGTGGTACAAGAACCAAAAGCAACCATATTGATGCTAATAGACATCACTTCCATCATTGTTTATAATTTTCATTCATATTCTCTTGTATTCTATATTGAAACATGTCTTAATAAAAATGCAAGTGCGTTGTGACTTTCCAAACACCCTATATATATATATATATATATATATATATATAGGTATTGCTGTAAATAAGCATATGGATGCATGTATAAGGAAAATTTCAGAAAGCACTGGAAAGATTCATAGGTGATGTGCAGCTGTTGTAAGTGACCTTTATCTATCCTGGGTGGGAGTTCCCCAGCTACACAGCCTACATGTCACCAGATTTTTTTTTTGTTGTTGTTGTTGTTAACAGCACCACCTTTATTTGCAGATTACTTACCTTTACCGAGCATGAAATACCTGGTATTATGAAAAAAATAAGCCCTGCATTCATATATTTTTTGTAAGTAGTGGTCATGTTTTGTACTTTATATACAAAAAACATGATCATGTTATTTTGGATAGGTACATAAAGCAGGATGTGCACTGTGATGCATTGGATATCGGCTCGGAACAAGAAATTGGGGAGCCGAGTTAGAATTCCAGTTGAATTCATTGCATTAACTTATGTGCAAATACTCTTGGGAAAGGTATTAATCTGTCTCTTCCTTCCAGTTATGGGGTAAATGATAGGACAGATTGGATTCGATAGCCTTGGCTGGCAACCAGTCTACCGCAGAAAGCAATGGTAACCTAATGCTGGATAATCTTCCAGCCCAGTCAGTCATGTCTCTTTCAAGACATGATCGCCCAAGTGTGTATCACGTATGGTACTTAACTGACTGACAAAGTACAAAATATTCTTAACTGAAATCTTAATTTCCCCATTTAAAAATGTGTGAGCATTAGATGACTTGCATCATGGTCTGTATATGTACGTACATAAAACTACCTTCAGCATATATATATGAGCTGTGTTATAAAATGTAAAGAAATATTGTGCTTTTGCTTGGGTTCCATTCCCAAGTTGCCCCATTTTATAGATGCTATGTACAAATTAAATAGTCTGTATTCCAAAATCTGAAAATCAAAATACTTCCAATTACAAGAATTTCAAATAAAGGATTCTCAACAAAATTGTGTTCTGCACGAAAAACTCAGAAGAGGTATTGTTGTATCGCTGAGGTGGATACGATACACAAAGTGTGTTGCAATATTATTCAGCACAATATCCATTGCTAAATGAACCGTACAATAGTTACAATAACAGACAAGATGAAACTTACAACACACAGGAGGGGTTTAGATCACAATAGTCACCAAAGTAATCAGTCCAAATATACCTCAGATGCTACTATTTTTTACTTAAATTATTTCAGACCATGGACCATTCCATCAATAAGAGTGCTGCAGGAGTGTCAACCACTCTCCAACAGGTATTTATAAATGTCTTAAGATTAATTTACCACAGAATTTGATCTAAAATATAAAGAATAGTTGTGGCAAACCTCAAAAAATATGGCAAACCTCAAAAATCAAAGATGCCACAGCGAGAAGTCATTTATAAAATTATGTGGAATTTATGCAACAAATATTGCAGCCGATACCAAACAGCCACCTCTGTATCAAAGATTCTATCAGAACTAAAATCTCATGTCCATGATGTTTACATTTGAGGATAGATCAAGAGATAATATTTTTAAACAGAATCCTAGGTATCATGCATACATTCAACCTCTCTGTCATTAGGGGTTACAAAAGCCAGAATACTCAAATCCTCGGTCATGATGATTTGTGGCTTTGCACTAACACGACCATCAATGGCTTTTGAATAGGTCTGTCCCTCCAATTTCATTGACAAGTCTTGGTTCAACCACAGTTATACTTTTCAGTCACTCTTGCACAATGGGATCATTACCCCATCAAAAAACAACCCTAGAGAGATTTTAACACAACTCTCATGATTAAAAAGCAGATGTTATAGCTAAACACACAAAATATATATGAGATAGATGAAGAGGTAGAATTGCTGGTGCTTGCATGATCATGTTTTAAAAGAGACATGACTGACTGGGTAGAAGATATTTCCCACAGTAGGTTGTCATTACTTTATGCAGTAGGTTGTCATTACTTTATTTAGACTAGTTGCCAACCAAGGCTATAGAACCCAATCTGTCCTACTATTTAACCCATAGCTAGAGAGAGAAGCAACAGATTCATACTTTTCCCAATGGTATTTGTGCATATGTTAATACAAACAATTCAACTGGAATTCCTACTTAGCTCTCCAATTGCACCACAATACACATTCAATTTTACAATAACTTGATTTAAAATTATTTTTTATAAGACAAGCTTTCATTTTAGCTTTAACAGAAAGTTTGAATGATTAAATTTGCTATTATCAGTAAGCAAAATATTCTGGTGTATTTCAAATAGAAATTATACTGATTGGTATTGATTTTTTTCTTTTCTAAAATAAATGATTGGTATCCCTTTTTAGTCATTTTTCATCACAATGTAGTACTCTGTGTTTAAAAAAAAAATCTTCAAAAGTAAACTATGCTTCAAAGTATAATTAATCTGATTTGAGATAGATATTATTTACTTTAAGGTAAAAAATAACAAGAAAAGGTGCAGGCAAAAGGGTAGAGGCATGGGCAAATGAGAAAAGGCACAGGCAAACGAGTAGGGGTAAATTAGAAAGGTGCAATCAAATCCGAAAATGAGAACAGAACCATAAAAAGAGTAGATTCATCATCATCAACAATCATAGAAATTGTCCAGCTAATTTATACAAAGGTCAATATGACCAAGTTATATCAACAGTCATGATGTAACATTATTTTTAACAACTGCAAATGCAACAGAACCTTATATAAAATCCCTTAACACCACACACACTCACCTTAACTTCAACCCACTCAATATCACTACTATTTTGTTTGTCAGGGTTGCAAATTGCCTGGAGAAGCTACCTCCACAGCCAACGTCACCCACATCACGTACACTTTTTTTTAAACATTTAAAAATCCTTAAAAGATTAATCAATAAAACCTAATTTGACCTAATTAAATTGAATGACAGTCATTCTCCAATATAAAATTTGTTTAAAAGAAGGAAGAGATGAATAAACGCAGTGGGAGGGAGGAGTTTGTAATTCTATTTCAATTAACAGTAGGTTAGATTTTTTTTCTTTTTAAGCAGAAATAAGAAATTAAAAAGAATGAATTCTAAATAAAGTAAACATTCAGTAGAAAAAAAATTAGAAATTAAAGAAAAAATGTAACAAATCAAGAGGAACTGCATTGAGATTTGTAAAGAATAGCAGAGAGATAGAGATGGATAGAGACAGAGCAAGAGGGACAGAGAGAGATTAATAAAAGGGGTTAGGATAGACAGATAGAAAAAAAGAATTCAGAAGAAAAAAATAAATGAGTGAAAATAAAAAAGATTAAAAAGAAAAAGCAAATTAGTCATAAAATAAAGTGAATGCAATATATATATATATATATATATATATATATATATATATATATACACACACACACACACAAATAGTAGAATAGTAAAACTAAAAGCTGAAACAAAAAAATAACCAAGGGCTCAATGACAAAGTTGCCAGAGCTTAAATATATTATAACATTATTAATGCAATAATATCAAAATACGATATTAAGAGCTTCAGGTGCGTGTGTGTGTGTGTGTGTGTGTGTGTGTGTGTGTGTGTGTGTGTGTGTGTGTATATATGAGATAAAAAGAGACAGAAGACAAAAAGGAGACAAAGCTACAGAGAGTGAAATGAAAACATAAGAATTAAAATTTAAGAGAAGAGAGAGAACAAAAGAAATATGGGGGCTGAAAAATAATGGGAAAAAAAAAAATCAAGACAGGATTTGAAACATTTTTTGACATTCTTTTGATGCTACACTGCAACAATAATATGCAGACTAAAGTTTATGCTTCTATGGAGAAAATTCAGTTGAATATTAAACAGGTTCATGGAAAAGACTTCCTTTAAAAAAGGATGCATTCTAAAATGAACATTTGCCATTTGATTTCTAAAAAGGAGAGGGATGCAATACTTATTGTGAATGAAAACAGGGTAAAAAAGAGAAAATAAGAAACTGGCAGAATGAGATAGAAAATAAGAAGGAACATGATCACAGGGAGTGAGCGGGTAAAAGTATTGGACTGCAGAGAGAGAGAGAATAAAAAGCATATTATCACACAAAGAGAGAGAAGGTGAGAGTGAAAGTATAGGATCACAGAGAGAAGGCAGGGGTAAAGTATGGGATTTCAGAGAGAGAAAGAGAAAAAGGGGGTAAAAAGTATGCAGATTGCCGAGAGAGAGAAAGAGGGGGTAAAAAGTATGGGACTGCAGGCAGAGAGAAAGAAGAGGGGCTGAAAGTATTGGACCACAGAAAGAGAGAACGAAGAACAGAACCACAGATAGTGATAGATGGAGGGAAGAGTAAAGAATGTGACAGTAGAAAGAGAAAGAATAAAGGAAGTGACAGCAAAAAGACAACAGTCACATAGAGAGAGGGAAGAGAGATAGGAAGGGGAGAGAGAGAGGGGGAAAGAGGAGGAGAGAGGAGAAAATATGATCACAGATTGATAGAAAGAGGGAGGGAGGGAGAGAAGAGAGAGAGAGAAAGGAGAGAATATGATCACAGACTGATAGAAAGAGAGGGAAAGGAGAGATGAGAGGGAGAGGAGAGATGAGAGAGGAAGAGGAGAGAGGGAGAGGGAGAGATGAGAGAGGAAGAGGAGAGATGAGAGAGGAAGAGGAGAGATGAGAGAGGAAGAGGAGAGATGAGAGAGGAAGAGGAGAGATGAGAGAGGAAGAGGAGAGATGAGAGAGGAAGAGAAGAGATGAGAGAGGAAGAGAAGAGATGAGAGAGGAAGAGAAGAGATGAGAGAGGAAGAGAAGAGATGAGAGAGGAAGAGAAGAGATGAGAGAGGAAGAGAAGAGATGAGAGAGGAAGAGGAGAGATGAGAGGAGGAGGAGAGAGAGAGAGGGGGAGAGGAGAGAATATGATCACAGACTGATAGAAAGATGGTTAAAGTATAAAAAGAGAAAAGTGAGTGGAGTGGAGAATGAAATACTTGAGTGGGGAAACAAGAAAACAATTTTCTGAATTTTCAAGACAAAAAAAAAACTATTTAGTGGAAGATTCTAATTTTGATTGTTATACCAAAGCATTTTGACCATTTTACTCTGTCTCAGTCATGCATCTACTCAATTTGTACTTGTGATACCATTTGTGCTTGATCGACTGAAGCAGAATGAGTTTTTACTGCCTGCATCCAAAATTGAACCATGGACGAACAGCCTGTGAGATGCACTCGCCCAATGTTTTGTTCCATAGATTACCACTAAAGTTTACAGAATATGATGAACATCTAAAGTGAAAAATTTGAATAAAAGAAAACACTAGAATCAATCAAAGTAAAAATCAATATTCTAAAGTCTTTAAAATATTCTCTATCAATGCCAACATTTAATCAAAACATTGTCTACTAGATTCTCTTACACATTTCTGTTACTTTTGATAAAAAACTCAAGTCATTTTATTTCCAAACCATGCTGATTATTTAACAATTGTAAAAATAAAAATGCATTGTAAATACACACAACAATCTATTTATTTACCTTTATTCATTTAACTATTACTCCATGGGACTATCCTGAACCTAGAAGTGTTGGTTTCTGAGTTCAATCACTGGGCTGGGGAGTAAAGACATGTTTTTTGATGTGGACAGCTGTGCAAGGCTGCTCAGAATGTGGCTGGTCACATACATCACCGATATCACTATTGAAACATTACCCACCACTTAACTGTGTTCACATCTACTGTTTAGTCTATAAAATGTTCAGCAAGCTTCAATGAATGCAGATGAGTGTAATTTTTCTTCATGAAAGAATTCAATGACACACCTAGGCTCCGTACACACTTTTGTGACAGGCACTATTTCAACATCACATATAAATAATAAAAATAATAATAATAATAATAATAATGGGTGGAAGTACAATCTCTACTGCCAATATCTTGGGACAATGTTAAAAACAATATAAACCATTGCTTTCAGAGCAATCCTTGCCAAATTTTCATTCAGAAATCCTTAGTTTGAATTTTTATCATGGTTGCAAAATGGAAATATACAACTGTCTTGACCACAAAACACATCAGCAGGCTTATGAGAAAAATGTAAAATACACTTTCATAAAATAAAATGGAAAAGCCTACAATGATTCCAGGCATTTCTTTGAAAGGATGGAAACGTATTATCTATATGATGTCAAAAGTTCATAAAAAAAGTTATTTATAAGAGACCAGACTAGCAATAACTTAAATAATAAGTACAAAACGAATGGAAGGTCGGGGCACAAGCAAGTCGACAAAACGAATGGAAGGTCGGGGCACAAGCAAGTCGACAAAACGAATGGAAGGTCGGGGCACAAGCAAGTCGACAAAACGAATGGAAGGTCGGGGCACAAGCAAGTCGACAAAACGAATGGAAGGTCGGGGCACAAGCAAGTCGACAAAACGAATGGAAGGTCGGGGCACAAGCAAGTCGACAAAACGAATGGAAGGTCGGGGCACAAACAAGTCGACAAAACCAACGGTGGGGGGAAGAGGCACACAAGTCGACAAAACCAACGGTGGGGGGAGGAGGCACACAAGACGGCAAAACCAACGGTGGGGGGAGGAGGCACACAAGACGGCAAAACCAACGGTGGGAGTCACACAAGTCGACAAAATGAACAGGGGGAAACAACGGATGGTGGGGAGCAAACCAAAAAACAAAATAAAATGGGTGGGGAGGCAGACAAAACAACAAAATCCAAGTGAATGAACAGAACATTACTCCAAAAAAAGACGGGCTGGAGAAGGCAACTCTATAACAAAGAAAAACAAGTGAAATAAGAAAATAAAAACAAAAACAATAAGGAATAAGAAAGCAACTTTAAATATTTAAGTAAATAAACAAGTGAAATTAAAAATAAATCAAGTGTGCTTGAAGTATAATTGATGCCTTTCCGTCCAATTTCTTACAATTGGAAATTGGTTTAAAAGGAGTAGAAATCCTTAATTCTCATTGCTTTTGTTATAGACATTTTATCAGTAACTCAAAAGGGAAGGAATTCATATATAATACAGGTGATGACTCAACTGAAGCTCACGAGATGCCAGTCACCTTGTTTGTTGCTAACACATTATTAATGAATTAACTATATCTGTGTCACTTCAGAATGTTGGCTATCAAGGCTCTCCACAATTTTCTGTCCTTTGTAGCACTTAGGATGTGCGTTGTGGTGCATTGGATATCGGCTCGGAACGAGAAATCGGGGAGCCAAGTTCAAATTCCGGCTGAATTCATTGCATTCACTTGCGTGCAAATACCCTTGGGAAAGATATTAATCCATCTATGCCTTCCAGTTATGGGTTAAATAACAGGACAGATTAGGTTCTATAGCCTTGGTCGGCAACCAGTCTACTGCAGAAAGCAATAGCAACCTACTGCAGGATAATGTTCTGCCCAGGATAATGTTCGAGACATGATCGCCCAAGCATGTATCATGTATGGCACTTAACTGACTGACTGACTTGTAGCACTTAAATAAATGGCTGGCAGAACAGGGTTTAGAAGATATAACAAAAAGACAAAATTTAAGCTCACTAAGTTTTTGTATTGCTTTCCCTGGTTCCTTTTGCCTTCAGACTGTCTTATGAGTATCAAATATTCCAAACCCACTTTCTTCATTATGTGCCCTACAAATATCATCTCTTTCTGATGTTAAGTATAAGTCGATTTTCTCTAAAACTACCATTGTTATGTTCAGTCAATGGTATTAGACATCTTTCTGTAGAACCACATTTGTTACTTCAAGTCTCTTCATCTATGAGGAAATTGTCCAGCATTCACTGTCATATAGGACTAATATTACATAATTGAAATACTCTTTTCTTAGTTTCTCAGAAAATTTTTCTTTTTTTTAATACATTGCTTAATTTTTGAAAGGCTTCTTTCACAATTCCAATGTACTGTCTATCCTCTACTAATACACATCCCAGACAGGTGAAAAAAAATTTTCTCTACTGGTGGGTGATTAATATAAAACTGCTATTTCTCCGTAAGCAGACATTCTAAAAATATGAATGAAAATTTTTGTATCCTCTAAATCATGAAGGCAATAGATTTTTAAAAAATACTGAAGGGGAGACAAACATAACTTTGTTTACATTTATTATTACAGTATTGAATATACAGGCAGCATAATGTTCTCATAATGTGCGTTGTGGAGCATTGGATATCAGCTCGGAACGCGAAATCGGGGGGCCGAGTTCGAATTCTAGCCAAATTCATTGCATTCACTTACATACAAATACCCTTGGGAAAGGTATTAATCTGTCTATTCCTTCCAGTTATGGGTTAAATAACAGGACAGATTGGGTTCTATAGCCTTGGTCGGCAACCAGTCTACCGCAGAAAGCAATGGCAACCTTCTGCGGGATAATCTTCTGCCCAGTCAGTCATGTCACTTTCGAGACATGATTGCCCAAGCATGTATCACGTATGGCACTTAACGGACTGAATGTTCTTATACATAGAAAATGAAATCAGTGAAACAAGTTCAGATTCCCAACTAATCTGTTGTGTTCACTTTTACATAAATAGCATGAATCATCTCTCTCAGTTATGGGTTAATTAACCAAGTAGAAAGGGTTTTCTCGCCTTGGACAGGAGCAGGACCAGTCAGTCTATTGGAAGGAAAAATGAATTCAAAACCATCAAAAAGGCAGCAGGAAACTTAACTTTCCCATTAAGTTAAAACAATTCACAGGTTCTTTTTCTTTATTACCAGTAATGAGACTCGATCACCAGCGGTGCGGAGGAGAGGCTCGGTCGCTGGTGGTGCGGAGGAGAGGCTCGGTCGTCGGCAGTGCGGAGGAGAGGCTCGGGTTGCCAAATTCATTCAGAAATATATAAACTGTAAGCTACATATACAATCACTTTCTAAGATCAATGGTTAAAAATGAACATAAATTTAAAAACATATGTTGTGGAATTGGTAAAGTGATAGGGAAATTAAATATAGAATAGGCTGCGCTAAAAGTAGTTTTTCACAACACCACAACTTGCTACAAAACTAAAACATTAACCTAAAAATATGAGTCTTGTTAAATAGCTTCATAAGATCAAGACTTTCACATGGATGCTATGTATGGTGCCAAACCCATTCAGAAATATCTAAACTGTCACCTGTATCCAAATGCATTCTAAGATCAATGGTTAAAAATTACTGAATGAGTGAAGCCTGAGGGTCTTGGCCATTTTTCTTTGAACCCTATAAATTGACCCTATAGAATCATAATGAACTGTATCAAATACAAACCACATTACTTGAAGACTTAACAGCAGCAATAACTAAAATGAATAGCACATGTAACTCAAAGACAAAATAATTGACATAATTATGTTCATATTTCACACTACATTTAACAAAAAGTTAAGAAATACCCATTAATAATGAAAAGAACAGTAACAGTTACTGAACTTGAGAAACCTATTTGGCTGAAAAACTGTTTTAATAGAATTGAATTTTACAAGCCAGTCCCTCCCCTAATGAGCCACCTGGGCTACGTCAGAGGAAAAATGATCTGCTAAATTCTGATCATACCAATTTTTAGTTCTATCATCCACATACTCATTAATGACCAGAGTATAGTCCTGGGCAGATCATTGATATACAGTAGGAAGATGGCACATCATAGATGGGGGAACATCAAATATAAAAACAGAACAATCATTATTTGTCCACAATTTTCATCTCTTTTTAGCTACATTTTCTGTGTAGTTGCTATTCTCTTCAAAATTTCCACATTTGTCTCCTGCTTCTGTTCTTGATATTTAGAGGATTCATTGTTAGAAAAACGTCTTCACTACTTAAAGTCTTTTCTTCTTTGGGACAAAATCAAGTAACATTTGGTGACCTGTAGACAATTAGGACACTAAATATCAGTCCAACACTTTTTTTTTTCTAATGAAATTCTGTTGAATCAGTTCTGAAAAAATTATTTTGCTTTACAGTTTGTTAATCTTTCAGTTTGTTTAGAGTCAGAATTTTTTGTTTTGTTTTTTTAAAGTTATAAGAATCTTTTTACTGGAGTTAATGATTTACTGATGCAAATCCTACTAAATAACCCATAAATGGGGGTAGAAGTGGTGGACTCATACCTTTCCCAAGGTTATTTGCACATAAGTCAACATAACACACCTGACTGGAATTAGAACTTGGCTCTATGATTTTCAATTCCAAGCTGTTATCCATTATACCACCAGCACTTCTAAACTTAAAACAAACAGTCACCCATCCAGGCTTGACATTGAAACACTGGTTCTTGTAAGTTAAGCAAAGTGATATGACTGAAAGTATAAAATGAAAGCAAATCTGTAGCTATGAAATGCAATGCAGGTCATTGATGACATAATCCGATGATTTGTGTCCCATGTGATGAGTCATTGTACTGGGTTACAACTTCCAGGCATTAAATTTAAGGTAAATGATTGAAATAGGAAATGACAGGGTTTTGAATTGTCTAATTCCATTGATGTTAGTTGCTAAGGGATCAGTCAAAAGTAAAATTTAACTTGTCATGCTTACATATAAGAAGTACATTAACTCAATTTCAACTACTACTTACTCTTCAGTAGATTTGTAAAATAGGCCCTATGACCAAAAATAATTTCTTTTTCAATGTCTTTTCATATTACTGTAGATTAAGCAATCCAAATCCCAAATAGAAAAAATACATTTTTTTACTAATTTTTAAAAAATTTAACGAGGGGAGGGGTTTACATGTAAATTCAATGTAATCTCTTCTTACTATAAAAAAATAAAATAAAATATGCCACATTTCTTAAAATGTAAAAAAAAACTTAATTTTAAATTCATGATCTGAAATGCATACAAGATTACCAATTTAAAACAAATTTTCAGAATTTACTGAAAATTTTACATAAAAATTATAAAATTCTTTGCTAAATTAATTTTTCTTTTTTGGCCTGTAATTAAAAATAGTTTGTTAATGGAGAAAATAATTAAAATTAAGCAGAGGAGAATTAGATTGCATGACAATTATGGTTGGAAAATTAAACTGGGCAGCCATGTTGAAATTCTATCTGATTTGCATTTACTTACTTGGCTCTGAAGCCCTTTGCAAAAGTAAGAATCCATCTTGTTCATCCACTCTAGCTAAAAGCAATATAACAGAGTAGACTGGATCTTCTTGCATTGGCTTTGTTTAGCAACCAGTCTAGGAAAAGAATAACTGAACTTAAGTTTGTTGGGCATGGGACTTCAATGTTTCAAAGCTAACTGCTACTGAAACTGCAGGAATATCCCCCATATTGTTCTTGTGGTCCTGTACTTCATAGAGAGAGTTTACAGGTTCAAATCAAAATGAATGCTGGAGTACAAGCAAAATCAGTGAGCAGTGAAAAGAAAAAGTGAAATCTTAAAACATGTACAGTCACACCTCACTTAACAACCAGGTTCTCTTCTAACAACCTGAACACTAAACAAAAGGTTGTTTCCTGACTGCTATTTCAGGTATATGTGTGTAATGGGTTTGTGTCAACCAGCTTCAGATAAATTTAATGTCACTTCTGCACTATTTCTGATTGATTTCTAAATGTTTATATAGTATAGAACTGGGCTGAACAGTAAATGTAAACAAATTTGAAAGCCAATTCTATATTCTGTACATTACTTCAATTTGTTTTGTGCAAATTGAGTACAAATAATTTTCCATTTATTTTTCACTAAATGAACTGGTTACAGAGCTGAACTTATTTCTATAGAGAAATGTGAGTGGGAGAAACCATACTGAGTACTGTTGTTTGTAATGTTTGAAGCTCTTCTGTGTTTCTGTGTGTGTGTGTGTATATATATATATATATATTCTTCACTACTCAATGACAATTATTGCAAAAATAATATAAGGTACTGTTATAGAGTAAACATGTGGTAGTAAAGAGAATGAACCGAGCAAACACTGCTTCACTATTCTCTCTGTCTGTGTGAGAGCGTAACAGAAGGGATCCTTTCTATTACGCTCTCACACACAGAGAGAGAGAGAGAGAATAGTAAAGCAGTGTTTGCTCAGTTCATTCTCTTTACTACCACATGTTTACTCTATAACAGTACCTTATATTATTTTATATATATATATATATATGTGTGTGTGTGTGTGTGTGTGCGCACACACAACAATCCTTATTATAGTAGGGAGGATAGTCACTCCTTATATAGGTAAATGAGCTGATCTCTAAGTCAGAAGCTTTTGACTTTTTCAGGCACTGAACAATAAACATAATAAACCAATTTGAAAATCAGCTCTATATTCTGTATATTACTTGGGTTTGCATAGTGTAAGTATTCTACAAAAAATTTCTCCAAGTAAAATCGCTTTAGTATATTTTTTATAAATAAATTTAGAATGACTTTCTATTGAAATTTCCTACAAGGTGGCCCAGGGGTCAAACTTGAGCCAATTGCTTATTCTTGTTGATAATTTTCACAATACAGCAGCTTCTGACTTAATGACCAAGTTCGATTTCACTGATCTGTCCACAAAGCTGAGCTGATTTGTACAGTGAAATGAGTGTGGAAAAAACCAGTGTCCTTAATGTTTGAGGCTCTTCCACTCATTTAATAACCATATCAGTAAATGAACTACTTCCTAAGGTGTTCCTGACTACATTTAGGACAGACTACATGTGTAATGGGTTTGTGTTGACCAGCTTCAAAGTCATTTTTGCACCATTTGTAATCTTTCTAACTGATTTCTAAGTATTTATACAGAATAGTGAAATAAGTGAACAAACTTTAAATCCAATTCTATAGTCTGTACATTATTTCAGTTTACCTTGTGTAAATAGTGTATGAGTAGATTTTTTTTTATTTTTTGACTTTATTAATTTAAAAAGATTTTTAAAAATTCAAACATACAAAAGTAACTGATTTATTTTTTTTATTCTATGAAATTTTATTGCTGCTTCTTAAAGTCATTAAGTCAATAGTGGCTGCATATTGAATTTAAATTTACTTATTTACACTTTACATTGTTGCCATATTCACAATGTTTAAGCTATTATACACTGACTTTATTCAGATGATTTGAACTGAACCCTTTATCTTGTTCACCAGGGTAGATTGTTCTAGTTCCATGAGTCATGCCTCTTCCAGATGTCTCAGTATCAGTTATTACCCTTTAACTCAACATTAAGTTTTTTTTTTTGTTTTTTTTTATTCAGCTCTGTTGTAGCCTGGTATTGAACTTGTAATTCTGTCAAGTCACTCGACCTAATCAATGCTTTTATTCACTGGGCCACATAAGTTTAATACCTGGCTACAGCAGAATTGACCAAAAGATTTTTCACCAAAAAAATACACTAACTTTTTCTTTTTTTTTTATTGTAATTTTTAACATGTTTCTGCTTTGTCTTTCTGTACTTACGTTTTATACCACCAAGAAATTGATAGCATCTCATTTTTTTTTCTTTCTTTGAGGAAGCTTTTTTATGACTAATTCTTACACTTTTGGCAAGCATTTTGTGCATACAAGGAGGTGATATGAAGATGCAAAAAGTTTTTATTTAGGTCAGTCTTAATTAAAGCTATTATCTATTTTTCTCATTAAGCAAAATTATCTTGTATGATTTAGAAGACAGAGTTTCAAGTCAACTGCTTCATCTCAAAGATGCACAATACAGATTTCTACAATAGCAAACCAATATAGAAGAAAGTTTTTTCACTGTGATAGGGAATTGCCACATTGAACTTCAGAAGGGCTTTAAAGTGTATGACAAGCAATACCATTTCCTATTTTTTTGTTTTAATTTTTTTTAAATGAGTATAAAAAATAATTCCATTTTCTTTTTTTCCCCCAGATGAGAGGAGAGAAAGAGAAATTGTGAATCATTTTGTTGAAAGTTTCTATTCCTTTCAAAATTAAAGTTATGAAGGGTCAAAGTTTCAACACCTTGTGTGGATATGTACTATATACAATTGTATCATATCTCCATCCAGGTGAAGAGAACAAACAGTTTTACAATTCCGAGTTCTCTGGCATTTACTTTTTTTTTTTTTGTTAATATTTTTTTATAAAAGATCTCAATACAACAAATATTGTAGAGCATAATATTAAATTTGTTTTTTTATTTAAAATTAATATAGTTTACATTGCGATATGGAAATTTCTGGATTTTGAGATTTTTACTTAGATATCAAGCAATATTAGATCATTGTTGTGAAAATTTTGCCCCCAAAACAAGGAAAGTTAACCTTGTTAGCTGTCTTACCCCTTATGCTTTAATGATTTGTTCTAAGTGCAAAATTGATGCTAAGCTAAAGAAAATCAAACAACTGTTCTTAATGAATGGCTATCTTGAATGTGTGGTTACATCTGCCATTGTAAAATTTCTAAGTTCAATGAAAATAAGAATTTCAGGTCATCTAAATGCCCCATCTATGTCAGATATTGGTCCTGTTAGACATATGCTAATAAAGTTTCAGTTCAGAACATTTTTACAACCAGAAAGGCTTTCCTTCTTTGTGGTAAGGATGTTTAGCCTGCCCATCATAGTAATTTAGTTATTTATCAATTTAAGTGTTGATGTGAGGTTGACTATATAGGCAAAACTATCCAGAGATTGGAAGTTAGAATTGCTCAATGTGTCCCAGGCCAAATATGTAAGCCTGTGACATCCAGGTGTTCGCAGATTCATACCTCTGCAATCAGTGAGCATTTATTAAATTCTGTTGCTTGCAGGACAAATTATTCTCACGATTTCTTCTCAGTATTGCACCAGGCACGGAACAGATGCCATCTTGATATTCTTGAGTTTGTTATTATTAATATGCAGAAGCCTACCCTGTGCATACAACAAAAATTTAAATTGTCCCTCTTTGGGGAAGTCATTACTTAGTAAAGGAAAAAATCTTTCTTGTTGGCCACTTGGGTTTAATAATTACCGATGATTGTTTGAAAATGTGTAGTTCGTAAGGCGCCTAATATATTTTATACATCAATACTTTGTATCTTGTTTTAGTTTAATATGATTCCCTTTTTCTTCCTTAAGCATATGATTATATCTATATAAAAGACCCTCATATTCATATTGGGTTTAACTATATAGAAGTACTAAGAGTCTATGGCAGCTGGATAGACAACGCTGAAGCAACAGGTGTTAATCCAGATGCATGAGGAGGTGGAATACAAAATATGCAAAGCCTATAATATACTGGACTTCACAGCAGCTTGTAGGCCAAGGGGTCATCAAGTTGAAGATTAGAATAGGTAGGCTGTGGGTGAGCTATTTAGATACAAGCCAAGATCAACACTAACTAGGTCAGCTCTGAGTGAGGGTATGGGATTTTTGAAAGACCCAGAATAATCAACAAGGTATAAACCATTTAAATGTTTGATGTTACAAAAAAAAAATCACTACCTCTATTATTCAAGACTTAAAACATTTAAACATTTTTAAACACTTTTTTAAGGAAAACAAATTGTTACTTACATGCACATTCCCATAGTTTAAAGTATATGAAAGCACCTAGGCAAATTGGAAACAAGCAGAGATATTTTATTAAGTACAAGTAGATAAATATTTGAGTTTATGCCAATAAATGTTAAGAGTCACTTCAAAATAGTCATATTAAAATAAAGATTGGGTTCATGTATGGAAGGCGAAGATGAAAATAAACCTGAGAAATATATTTGTATTAAAGTATTAAATATCTAGTGCTGTTTTAACAAAGAAATAAAATAACTTTACATTGAATCCACTGTTCCTGTCAGAGAGAAAGAATATACAGGAGAGTTTTTTTTAAAAAGTATCCTAAATTTAAAAAACAAACAAATGAAACAAAAAAAAAAACACAAACAAATGAAACAAAAAAAAAACACAAACAAATGAAACAAAAAAAAAAACACAAACAAATGAAACAAAAAAAAAAACACAAACAAATGAAACAAAAAAAAAAACACAAACAAATGAAACAAAAAAAAAAACACAAACAAATGAAACAAAAAAAAAAACACAAACAAATGAAACAAAAAAAAACACAAAAACAAATGAAACGAAAACAAATGAAACAAACGAAACAAACAAAACAAAAAGCATACGAAACAAAAAGCATACGAAACAAATGAAACAAAAAAAAAAAAACAAATGAAACAAAAAACAAAAAAACAAAAACAAATGAAACAAAAAAACAAAAACAAATGAAACAAAAAAAAAAACAAAAACAAATGAAACAAAAAAAAAAAACAAATGAAACAAAAAAAAAAAACAAAAACAAATGAAACAAAAAAAAAAACAAAAACAAATGAAACAAAAAAAAAAACAAAAACAAATGAAACAAAAAAAAACAAAAACAAATGAAACAAAAAAAAAACAAAAACAAATGAAACAAAAAAAAAAAAAAAAAAAAAAAACAAAAACAAATGAAACAAAAAAAAACAAAAACAAATGAAACAAAAAAAAAACAAAACAAATGAAACAAAAAAAAAACAAAACAAATGAAACAAAAAAAAACAAAAAACAAATGAAACAAAAAAAAACAAAAAACAAATGAAACAAAAAAAAACAAAACAAATGAAACAAAAAAAAAACAAATGAAACAAAAAAAAAAACAAATGAAACAAAAAAAAACAAATGAAACAAAAAAAAACAAATGAAACAAAAAAAAAAAAAGAAAAAAAGGGAAAATGAACTTGAAAAGAATACAAGAATTTTAAGAAAAGTAAAGAACTTAAAACATGTCGAGTATACAATCCACATATATAAACTCAAATTGCTATCATTGAAAAAAAAAGAAAGAAATGGGAAAGTTGGAAACTGAAAAATAATATCACAAACAGTTACTCCAACAGACACTAGTGATGTCTGAGATTAACAGATGAAATAAGGCCTGCACTTGAAAATTTGAAATGTAGACAAATACAAAGCAAAGATGACATAGTAACAGACCTTTTGAAGGATGCAAGAGAAAAATTCCACAAATGATTAGTACAACTATTTACCAAAACCTTAATTCTAGGAATCATAATTTTCTTTTATTAAGGAGCAAGATAATAAACACTGACATACAGAGTGTGATGGGTAGATTGTCGGCATTTTATATTTCGAATTTTGTACATGCACGTTGTTTTTGAGTTTGTTAAATGAAAAAGTTGTCAACAGGAACTAGGGATAAGAAATCAAAATTAGTTTATCTTCCAACGTGAGACACCTAAAATTGATAAAATTATTTACATAATGTTTACTTTCATTTTTGATCACTGAATTGTTTTAATTCCCGATTTTTAATGAATTTCTACACTAAAACCTGTAATGCATCCATATAAAATACAATTATTAAAAAATGGCTGTTGACTTGTTAGACCATTGATGATATGACTATACTGAGATTATAGTGGTGTATGTTTTGCACAACACCATAACTCATGCCAACAATGCTAAGAATCCAAAAGACACGCAAATGCATGATATCCAGATTAGCATTCAGGTATGTTACATCAGTTTTTCTTCTAGATCAATTGCCAACAAAAGGCTGAAGAGAGCAGCCTACTTTACTATTTAATCCATAGCTGCAGAGAGAAGAGAGATGAATCTATATCATTCCCCAGCATATTTGTGCAGCAGTGAATGCAATGAAATTCAAACTTGCCTCATCAATTTCTCATTCTGAACAGCTGCACCACCCACATATCAAGTGGTTAACTGTAAGGTCAAGTGTATTCTAACATAGCCATATGATGGTCATGTTAGAATATATTTAACCTAACCACATCATCCTAGCTTTTAAAATATTCTGTAAATCAGTACAGTTTTGGTTAAAGGAAAAATGAAATGAAAATCAAGTGAGATTTAAATGAGACATAGGTAAAAATAAAAGTTGCAGGTAATTTTGTTGATTTACACAAAAGGTGTTCTACCATATCTGTTACAGACAATATATGAGGTTTCTGTTTCAAGACATGAGAAGCATTTTCTGTGTTCACTGGAACTTTGACTGGGGCTCAATGTTAACAGGTTATAATGAAAATAAATAAAGGACAAATTGAAATGCCCTGTAAGTGGTTTCTTTTCTGCTCTAACTTCCCTCTTCATATTTCCTGAATCTTATTATTCAGGAAATGAACAGATACTACATTAATCCTATTTAGAAAAATGTAATAGTCATACATACATTTGGCATTATCGTTGTATATGGTGATTTCCTACGCATAGCTTAAATGTGGCACAAGGCTCGAAAGTATAGAGCACCCACCCAGTGGGGATCTAACTCACTTTTCATTTGTAATTGATCTAGTGAGACCAATTTACTAACCATTACACCACACTGAAGTAAAAAAATGTATATTTTTTTAATAGTCCTATTCTTGAGTAAAAATAAATTTTGGTAATTATTTCTGTCTTTTCATTTATATCTTGCAAGAAAATTCAAGAAAATCCTCCTTTCATTTGGTAATCTTTTGACCATTGGTCATTAAATGTGCCTTTGTTTAGGCGATAATTTTATCTTTCCAGCACAATAGGCCCATAAGTTCTCTTGAATCTGAGGAAAGCCTATGTCTAACAAGAATTTCACAGGCTGAGAAGATATTAGAATACATTTAAGCCAACAGCTAACCACTTCATCCTACCTTTTACAATATTTTGTAAATCAGTACAGTTTTCGTTAATAAAGAAAAAAGAAAAATTAATGAAAATCACATGGAATTTAAATGAAACATAAAAAAAAAAAAAAAAAAAAAAATAATTCTGTTGCTTTACACAAAAAAAATGTTCTACCTTATTCGTTACAGACAATGTTTTTGTTTCAGGCATTTCTTGCATTAGATTCATACCTGGAGCTAAACATCAACAGATAATAAAAATGCACAAAAGTAGAAATACCTTAACAGAGTTTGAGAGTATTCAAAAACAGTTAATACAGCAGCTAGAGCCATCAACAGTAGTGACAGGGCTGCACTATCACCAGTGGGGGGGGTATACACTAATGAAAAACAAAATGTAGGCACAAAACATTTATACAAACATATCAATGATAAACTTATCAATCTTTCCAATGCTTAAACGGTTTTCACCCCCCCCCCCCACACACACACACTCCAGACATTTACACCATTCTCTAGTCGAGGCGGGAGGAGGATACATGCACACTCTTCCACAAAGGTCTTTATCAGCATCTATTTCTTTCCAAGCTTCTCTTATGAACTAAATCTTGGCATCAACAAAACATGTGGCTTGTGTGCAAAAACTTTATCCTTTACACAACCGCAGGAAAAGAAGTCCAGAGGGGTGAGATCAAGCGAATGTGGTGGACAGCTAATAATTCCACAACACCCAATCCACCTGTTGGGAAATTCTTTTGTCAAGAAGTGTACACACAGTGGTGATTTTTTTTTTAAAGTCTAGCTTAGCTGTGGCACAAGACTGAAAGTATGAGGCACCCAGTGAGGATCAAACTCATTCTTCTCTTCTATGTGCCCTGTCCTTTCAGAATGTATGTGATCATGGCTTTTCCACATCTCCCTATCCCTGGTGGCTCTTAGCACGCTTTCTCCTGTTCACCACACAACCCTCATTCCATCATCCACCTGATCAGGTCTTTCAAATATGTTATCCACTGCTTTCCCCTGTCTCTTTTTCCCTCTATCTGGCCTGTTAGTATCAGGTTCTCCAAGCCTTCCTTCCTCATTGCATGTCCCAGAAACTTTAGCTGTCTCTTCCTGATGCTCAGTATTAATTTCCTTTTCAATTCCATCCTTTCCAAAACCTCATCATTGCTCACATGCTCAATCCATGATGTTCACATCAAACTCATTACTCAGTCTTAATGGTCCTAGTGAGACAAGCTTGCTAACTAATACACCATATCAAGGTAAATCTAGCGCATGCCAAGGGAGCGTGGAGTGGTACACCATCCTTCTGAAAGTAGAAGACATCCTTCTGCTGTTATTCATGTACCTGTACTTACTGTATACCTATTTTTTGCAGCCCTTGTGTATAGTTACTGATTTCAACTTTTTCCATGAGAGGAATAATGTAGTCTAAAATCTAAGGCAATCTGTTTCACCCAGACACTGTCTAGTGATATCCATTTGTTTTGAAGGTGGCAGCCAAGACAGATCAATCTATATTTTTACCTGTAAACATATCATGGTATATGTGCATATATTCACAAACTTGAAAAAACACCTATGCTATGGCAGTCCTGCAAAATTGCTAACATACACTAGTACAAGAAGTCCAAAGAAAAAGACAATGTGGGAAACCATTCCATTATCTTTTCAAAGAACAATCATGGCAAATTCTACAAATATTTTCATGGCTTCTGCTCGACAAACTTAAGTCACTGGTGCCCTTGCCACAAGAAATTACTTGTGCAACCAGACTGGCAACAAGGTCTCATCCATTTACAGTTAGATCAACCAAATGCAGTCAACAATTCTACTTCATCAGCTTCTTTTCTCACACTTCCCCCTTGTGGAATTCCCTTCCATATACTTGCTTTCCTGATGGCTACAACCTCCAGGAATTTAAATGCAATGTCAATACCCCTCTCTTATTCACTTGACTCCAGTTCTTTCTACATAAGCCTATATATCTTTTCCTTTCTCTCTACCTTCACAACTGTCTTCACACTTGTGTTCCCATCCTTCTCTTGCCCTTTCTCTGACACCCCCTGTAACTGGTCTGTCTTTCTCTTCACTCTCCTCCTGTCCAAACTTTTACTTTTATGTAGCCCCCTGCACATCAGTGGCAGTATAGCCTTGCTTGGAGTGATACAATTTAAAAAAAAAAAAAAAAAAAAAAAAAAAAAAAAATACACAGATGTTCAAAAGGAAGCTATAATCATCTACATCTATTCAGGACATAGCACTTAAGGAGGGAGTGAGTTCAATCCTCACATGCGCTCACACTAATGTAGACTTGTGCCAGACTAAATAATGCTAAATAATAGCTAAGCCAATAACTATGCATATACACACAGGTATATATAAAGTTGCATGATAGTCTGCTAGACTGGCTTGTGAAAATTCTTTCATAAGAAGTTTAACCCTCACAGTAACCTAAACATTATTTTTTATGTACCAAGTTCCTTCAACTAGAAACTATTTACTCCAAACCAGCAAGAAAAGTGGATTCATGGCTTTCTGACAGGCAGTGATAGTATCTACCCTGAAACCATCACAGAAATTCAGGATACAGAATAAATACTAAACACTTTAGATACCTCAGTGTATGAATCAGTCATAATAAATTTAGTATGAGAGAGAAGGAAATTAAAAACAAAGAATAAACTGTGCTAGTAGTTTTACTAAACACTATGAGTCACGTTCTTAAATATCCTCATTAGATCTAGACATTTATGTGGACATCATGCATGACAGTCAACTGATTCAGAAGTGTCTAAACTAGCATATATAACTGTTTTCTGAGACCAATTATCAAAAATGGCTTGAGTGAATGAACCCGATAAGCATTAGAGAACCATTCATCAGATACTGTGGAGTGGCACTACAGAATCAAAAACTGCACCAAATAACAAACCATATCTTGAGAACTTTCAACAGCAGCAACAACTAAAATGGATAGCACATTTAACATGATAATTAATGAGAAAATAATGACAATGAGAATGCTGACTCTCTACACTACATCAAACAAAAGGTTAGGAAGTAAGCCTCCATTATTACAAGAAAGAGCAATGATTAGTAGACTTGAGAAACTTATTTTCTTAAAAAATAACTGTTTTGAGAGAAAGATTTTAAATAAACTTTCAATCAACAATAATGCTAATTTTCAAATAATGAATGCCAAATGTTTTTCTATAAGGAAACATTTAATCACACTATTACTAAAATAGTGACAGTCAACAAGTTTACTTGGATAACTGACAGTAGTGAACGATTTTCACCAGGAACCTCCACAGTCACTACATTTTTTTTGTGTGAACATTTTAATCATCCCCATCATGACTTAGTATAGCAAACACCAGCATAGAAGGTGGGATTGTAGTTCAAATTCCAACTACAACTTGTTTATTTTCTTTCATGCAAATGCTCTTGGGAAAGATATGAACACCATCTCTCCCACCCCAGCTACTGATTAAATAATAGTACAGAATGGGCTCTTCAGCCCAAGCAAGCAACCAAACTAGAAAGACAACTCAATTCAAAACTAGTTGGGCATGTGGTTACCAACTCTCTAACATGGAGTTAGCAATAAAAATCTGGTGTGGTGAGGTGGTGACTATACTCTACAGGGGGAATCTAAAGGGTTAAGCTAACATGACATTATGTAGGCTACAAAACTGGGCCAAGAATATCACAGACATGAGCTGCAAGCATTGTGAAGCATCGATATGCTTTCCACACCCAAATTCAATACACAAGCTAAGGCCAAACATAGTGGGACGCTAAGCCAAATAACGGCATGGGTTTCTCTGAAGTTCTTCGTCCTGTTGTCTTTCAATTAAGGCTAGCATGTCTGTGTCTCATTTAATAAAACAAGAAAAAGAAACTTTTCATTGATACAATCTATGAAATGGTGTTGGGATATGAAGCCAGTGACAACACAAAATGCAAGATTTCTAGATGCCATATCTGTCAAGGATATGAGTGAACATGACTCCATAACTTCCTATCTCTCATAGATCTGAGCAACATTTTTTGTTTTTTTGTTTTTTACTATTTCTCCTAGTCCCTGTTCTACTAGTCATTTACACGAACTCATTAGGTTGACTGTTGTTTCCTTCTTGTTCATGTTCTGTGAGGGTCAAATTTTATGATATTAAAGTTAGCAAATACCTACTTTCCTATATACAAATACAATTTCCAGTATATTTTGTGTACAAACATTCATTGCATGGTTGCTTGCTTATCTTGATGATCACCTCACCCACATTGTAACTGCTACAAAAATATAGCAATTAGACATATGAAAGTAATTTTATTTCTATTACTTGGACACTGAATTATTAATTAATTGTGCCTGGTTTTCATCTGCTTATTTCTGATTAATTACCAAAGATATTCATAACATATATAAAATATAAAAAGTTTTTTTATATAGATGACTGATAAGAAAACAAAAAAGCTTCTCTTTGCTAACCTATACCATTTTGTCAACTGGCTTCTCTTCCATCAAGGTTTTTATACATACATACATATATATGTATGTATCACACACACCTCTGGACATCAATCTTTACTGACAATTCTTCTTTTGAGGACTAAGCATGTGTAAAAACTATAGTGATTATTTTCACAAGTACTTTCAGATAATTCTTTAGCCATTTTCAAGGAATTCATTGTTAGTATATTTTTTGTGGTTGTATTCTAAACTGTTTTATATAGAAGTAGTAGCAACAACACAGCTTAGAGTACAAACACAAAAATGTACACACAACAAAGCCTTGAAAATAGGTAATGAATTAGCCCAAAAACATTTAGGAAAATAATTATGGACAGTTTCTACACACTGTTAATCCTCAGCAATATTTTCAGGGTAAGTGTTTGGACAAACTACATTCTTTAGTTTCACCAGTTCTAACCTTCATGACTCAGACCCACTATGCTATGCACATTGTATCGACAACCCCATTCTCTTTGTACTCAATTGGAAAGAGGCAAGTTCCACACTACAATCTTAATCTGTTCACATCTAAGATTAACTTATTTTTTATTTTTCTATATATCTTCATAAACTTTGCATGTTGTTATCTAAAGCTCTACCTTGAGCAGCTCTTGGATTTTGTACAGAGTGAACATTGTAAAAAAAATAAAAAATAAAAAATAAAAAAAAATAAAGATAAAAAAAAATATAAACAGTAGAAAAATATTCTTTGTCATATTCTTTTTCACATTCAATGAAACATATATGTGTGTGTGTATATATATGTATGAATATCATAAAGGGAATATTTTGTGATAATTCATTCACAGCTGACTTTCCTTTTGTTTAAAAACTACAGAGTTTTTCTACAAAACTATGCATTATGAATGTCACTATCTTAAATAGTTTTTTTTTTTTTGGACTAATCTATTTTTTATGCTTTATGGCATGTAAAAAAATTGACAAAAGGAAAACCAGCTAGAGCCTTTCCCAAGAAATCCAGGCAATTCAATTATCCTGGGAAATAATCTAAACAAGGACTATTTCTCTGGTGACAACCTGAATAGACAATATTCATTTACCTCCCCCACAAGGGGAAAATACAACAAGATCCTGTTTAAAATAGAGGGCCCTCATGCATATGTATAGGTAGAGACAAAAATTGTTCAGTTCCCTTAGCACTTTCCTTTGTGATGCCTCAAGTATCAGGGATTGATCCTAACCCTACTCCTTTTAAAGCAATAAAGAGATACTGCCCGAGGGCAGGCACCATGGAACTGGACACAGTCTTCTTTTTGCTTCTTAAACAAAAGGACAAAATACTTTGAAATATTATTATCATCATCACCTTATTCAAATATTAATTACCTGAAATTATTGATATTTCTACTCCTGTGGACATACTTCTATGACTTCACAAAACTTACATTGCCTGCTGTTAACATATATAGGTTTTCAAAACTGAAATGTTCATCCTTTGTGTTTATGTTATAAATTAACTTGCACAGTGCTATTTCAAAATCAGTATAGACATAATAGCATATAATACAACCTTCTTTGTGATGTATTTTTATTATATTGTGTGTTTGGGACATCATTTAGTTTAATCTATATTGCAGAGTATCTAACCAAAAACCAAAATGGTGGTGCCCATGAGAAATTGCCATCTGTGTCTTTATAGCCATTTATTTCCAATAAATGGTCATTTTAAATTTTCCCCAAAACAGGCTAGCACAGCCAGGCATCAATACAATGACAAACCAACAGTGAAAGTTTATTTTTTTTAGATGAGGTATTTTTACTATTTATATTATTTACATTGTTGTCCTCATCTTTGTCATATTTACAACGTTTCAGCCATTGCATGCTCCAGCCTTCTTCAGGTTATATGTTGTAATTTTGAAACAAATTCTTTATTTAGCACATTGGGTTGGATTGTTCTATTTCTCTAAGGACACATGGCCCAGTGGATGAACACATTGGTTGACATAATCCTGTGACTTGACTCAAACATTTGTGAGTTCAATACCTGGCCACAGCAGAGGTGAACAAAAACTTGGAGAGTTGAGTTACTAAAGGGAAATAATTAAGATATCCAGAAAAGGAATTACACAAGGAACTAGAACAATTTACTCTGGTGGACGAAATAAAGGGTTTGGTTCAAAATGCCAATGTATGTCAACTGAAGAAAGCCAGAGCATATAACAACCAAAATGTTGTGAATGTACCAAAGTTGACAACAGCAGTCCAAAAACTGGAAGTGTTAAACTTTATAGTATTTATTTTTCAAAAATCACAACTTTCCAGGTAAAATATTCCAGGGAGTTGAAACTAAATGTTAATGAAAATGCTTCATCTCAGTAATTTCAAATAACTACTAGAAAATAAGAAATAAATATCTATGTTGAAGAAATTTATAAAAGATAGGTGGCAATATGTCAGATTTCAACCACCACCACTTAACCATGATATTTGCTTATGGTATTACTAATAAAAGATATGCTTATAAGATATGGATACAAATTTGATTTGTTGAATCTTTCAAATCCTCCCAACTTACTTCAATATATATATATATATATATATATATATATATTTTTTTTTCTCAACTCATTTCACTCTAAGCAAGGCAATAATACCACTAAGATGCAGGGGATAAAGAAAATGAGAAAACTTTAGTGTGGAAGATTGAGGAGAAAGGACAATAAAGGAACAGGATTCAAGGATACAGAAGATGGCAGTTAATGTTACATTTAAATTTATGAAGATTGTAGTTTGCAGGTAAGCAAGAAATCAGAAGGGAGTTACAGAAGAGATAAATGCAAGTAAAAGAAACTATTAGAACTGAAACAGTGGTTGTATCTAGCTAGTGCAACAGTAAAATGGTGACACCTAGTTGCTGATACAGTGGCATGTTTAAATTCATGTAGTCGAGGCACTAAGGAGGACAGATCATCAGAACAATTGCCATGAAAATATTTATAGAAAAGACAGAGGAAAGCCACATCATGTTGGTTAGAAAGTCAAGATGCCAGGTAAGGATTGATTACATTACAGACCCTTCTTTGAATTTGGTCAAGAATCTAAATATGTAGTTAAAGCGCCAGGCCAGATATGGCAGCAGTATTCAATGCACAGATGAACACTAAATTTATAAATGTGCAAGACGGATTCTGATGAGAAAAATTGTCTGGTGCTACACAGTGACACAATTTTCCTTGCAGTAAAGCTAGCAATTGATTCAATATAACTTACTGAAGTGCTTTTATTCGCTTTTTTAATCATTTTACCCCAAACATTTTACTACCACTAAGATACGGAAGGTTAAAGAGAGTGAAAGAGAATAGAAAACTAGTCGGGAGGAGTGAGAAGAAAAGATAAAGAAATAGGATTCAGGAAGACAAATGACAATTGACATTGTATTTAAATTTTTAAAGATTGTAGGTGAAAGGGAAGCAAGACACCAAAATGGAGTTCCACAGGTGGGAAATGCAAAAAAATATTAAAATAGAACTAAAGTTTGTATCTAGCCAGTTCCAAAGTAAAATGGTGAGACCTAGTTGCCAATTAAGTAGCATCCATTTTGTGATAAAAGCAACAGTAAAATGAAGAAAACTAATAATGAAGATATATTGCATTAAAATGTTACCAAATCTAACCATGTTGCTTCTTGTGGAGCTAAACTATTAGTTTTTAAGGTGCGTTGAAAATTTCAAAGATTCTGTAGAATCTCAGAGGATTCTCCCAAAAGTGAAAAAGTTTATCGAAAAAAAAAAAAAAAAAAAAAAAAATATTCAACTTCAAGAAACATAACTATGATCAAGAAAAAGGACTGGTTGAAAATAACATAGTCCATGTTTGACATTTTTCTTATAGTGAGAAACTGACCCAAGTACTCACTTTCCCAAACGACAAAGTCCTTGATATATATATATATATATATATATATGCAGTACCATGCTCACAAGCATCTGATCCTTTTCCTCTCACATGGTGTTTTTAGGCTGAGCCAATGCTGCAAAGAATTTCCATACACCCTACCACTCTTGCCAATTGTCCTAGCTCCAAGACCATGTCTTTCTTAGATTAAGGTGCTAGGGCAGCCATGCTTTTTTTCCTTTCCTTTACTCATTTTGCACACCAGGCATATACAGCTTGTTTTGACACACGAGGTAAGTCGTCTTCTCTTTCAAACATCTATGTGCTATGCTTCATTCATGGCTCACCACAATTTCCTGTCTTTTGTAGCTCTTAATACATTTTGTTTTTGCTATCTCTCCTAAACCCAGTCATCAATTTACACAAGCTTGTTAAGTAGCTTATATACTGTTTTCCTGTCCCTCTTATTTTCAATGTCCTATCAGTGTCAAGTTTTGCAAGCCCTCTTTCCTCAAATGCCCTATAAATTTCAGCTGTGTCTTTCCGATCTTAAATACAAGTGTCCTTTTTGTTTGTTTTCTCTAAAATATCATTGCTTACATTTGGTCCATGGTATTTTCAGCATCCTTCTGTAAAACAATTCCTCAAGTCTTTTCTTCATCTTAAAGATTGGTCAGAATTCATCATCATAGAAAGTGACTAATATTACATAATGGTTCAGAACTGTTTTCTTCATTTCTAAAAGAAACAGTGTTTTTTTAATAATTTGCTTAGCTTTTGGAAAGCACTTTCACTATCCCATGCACCTTTGTCACACTTTTCCTCCTGTCAAAACACTTCCCAGATATTTAAATTATTGTAGTTGCTTAATTGTGATATCTCCAATTTGTAGTTTGCTGTTTCTTTTGCTGACAATCATAAAAATGCAAACTTGACAGACAAAAATAAAAATGTTATTTATTCTGTGTCACCCCGAGAGCGAGAACGTTTATGTAAAAACATAAAAAAGTCTGGGGGTGAGAAAGCAAAATCCTTCAGAGAGTAAAAGTTGGTCAGTATTTTTCTTTTTGTGTGTGTGTGTGTGTGTGTGTGTGTGTGTGTGTGTGTCACATTATTTGCCTTGCATGTCTCATTCAACCCTGCCAATTCTCTCTATCACCAAGTACACCAAAGTCTCACTCAGCCTCCCCAAGTCTCATTCTATCACAGCATGCAAACCCACTTCTATCTCTCTTTCACTGTCTCACTCAGCCTACAAATCCCTTTTGGTCATCAAAAATGCATAATTTTTAACTACTTAACACACACACAAAAAAAAAAAAAAAAAAGAATGCAACCTCATTTTCTTTTGCATAAAAAAAGAAATGGATCAGAAAATCTTGCACTATACTCGAGTATGTACATATGTATGTGTGTGTGTGTATATATATATATATATATATATTTTTTTTTTAAATAATCATTTCACATCAAGCAAGGCAAAACCACCGCTAGTGTGCAGGAGGTTACAGTAAAACAAACAAGATACTGGGATGTATAAATAAGAGATGGATGGAAATCAAGTAGGTAGAAGATAGCAATTGACATTGCATTTAAACTTTTGGAGATTGTAACTATCAGGGAAGCAAGCAAATGAAAGGGAGTTCCAAAAATGAGAAGTGCAAGAAAAGAACTGATAGAGTAGAAGAGGTGGTTACATTTAACTATTTCAAAGGTAAAAGGATGGGACCTAGATCCCAATCTAGTAGCACAAGCAAATACATGTGGTCTTAGAACCAGCGAAAAAAGCTCAGAGCAATTGCCATGAAAATGCTTGTAGAAAAGACATAGTGAATTTCACATGTGCATAAAACACATGTGCCTATAGTAAACAATAAAAGAAATATGTTGAAAACAATCATGGGAGATTTGATTACTGGAATAGCAAGAAGTCATTTTGAGTATAGACGGTCTTATACCAGACTAGGCTAAGTTGAGTCAATATCTATATCCTGTTATGTAGAGGGGGAAGGTAGATAAATATGTCCAAGTACAGTAAGCTAGTATTAACTTAGAAAAAAAAAAAGAAAGAAAGTCTTGAATTTATTTTGGCTATTGAAATGATTGCTTATCTACTTAGTGCTCATAAGATTATTTTGTTAAGATGAAAACTTTTGCCATCAATTCAGGGACATTAAGACAGAGCTGCATTATAATTAAAACAAACTGTTTCTGTTTGGGACTAAGAAAGGAAGAAATTCTTTTATACCTGAAAATGACTAATCAGGAGAGAGAGTCATAAGAAAACTAAAAGTAGCATAATTAAAAATTAAAAAAGAATGGCACATAAGTGTAGATATTCTTGCAAATATCAAGTTACAATTACTTATCTCTTTTGTGAAGCCCTGTATTAGAAGTGTGGCAAAGCAGCCAACCTCAAACCACACTGATAATGCAGACCAACCAAAAAGAAAATATTAACCTTGCACACAGACTTTAAATGGGGTGGGAGAACAAAATTTTTTTTTCTTTTTTAAATAATAGCGGGAGCCAAAACAGTCCGCTTTTTGTGAACTTTGGTACCAAATTCAAACCATTTAACTCATTAACATTCAAACCCGCCCATAAATATCATCCCAAAATCTCACTGTTTGCATGACTTGCTATGTTTGTGATGATGGTCATATATAGAAGGATTTATTTTCTGTGAAAACAGAAAAATGGATGAAAATATAGAAGAGCCTACATGAACTGGAAATTCCTAATTTTTAAAATGGAAATTAATTTTGTTAACTGCCATTTTTATTTGTTACTATGTTTGCCTTTCCTAACCAACTCATCCAACAGACATCAATGGATAATGGCGATAATTATTTTATCCAGCTTAGCTACTGTCTCCCTACAATTTACAGTATTTATTTACGAACCAAGTTTTATAAAGTTGGTTTGTTTTTTTAAAGATAAACAAAAGATGGTTGTAGGGGGGGGGGTCATTTTTCCTATCACACATGGTGATAGGAAAAATGACCTGGGGGACACCTGGTGACAATACTGGGGGACAGTTTGTCATTTCAGAAAGCCAAATTTTACGAATTGGACTTTTTACAAGAATGTTATTTAATACTTTCAGTGATCCAACGCTAATGTAACTTTTTGTCTCTAAAGTGACTTTATGGTACTACTTATCTGTAGATTTTGAAGATTTCACTTTAATTTTTATTTAGGATTGTAGCATTCTTTGCAAGGGTTGTACCAGAGACACATCAAGTTAGGTTCAAGGTCTGAAGTATGAGGAACGAAAGTATAGACGGATATTCCAACTTATAAAATTTTTCATTTTCCTTGTTTTTTTGTTTTTTTTATAACATCTATATATTGCTACACTTTCTCACTAAGTATTAATGAAGCAAAAACAGAAATCTATACTAAAAAAAACATTCCATAAAACCTGAAATGGAATTGAGGAAAATTTGCAACTGAAAATTGGTCCCTCTATAATATGGCAGAGTATACACAGTGTAGGTTACGATGGATTGAACATTGAGAGCCATTATTTACAGGGCAGGGTTTAGGTTAAAAGATTGCTTCAAGTGACAAAAAAAGTCTACTCTAATGACAAAATCCCAGATGTCCCTTTAGGACATGGGCTCACCACAATTTTCTGTCCTTTGGAGCTCTTAAATTGTCTTTTTGCAATCACTCCTAAATCTTGCTGTCATACATTTGTTCAAGTCTTCTAGATAGAGCATGTGTTGTTTTCTTCTGTCTCTTGCCTTCAATCTGTCCTTTGAGCATCAGATTTTCCAAGCTCTCTTTTCTCATTATGTACCCTAGAAATGTTAACTGCCTCTTCCTGATATCAAGTATACATACACACAGGGTGCAATGAGTAAATTGCACCATTTTACATTATTCATTTCACACATGTGCATTATTTACTTTTGCAGACTGTACAGTATAGTATGGTACTGTCAGTGAGAAAAAGAACATGACAAAATTCACTCTGCTAGAAATTTGAAAACATGCTGTACTTTTTTTTTTTTTTAAATCGTGTCGCCCCCAAGCAAGGCATTTTACTGCCACTGTTTTGCAGGGGGCTACATAGGAGGAATGTTATGAAGAATGAGAGGTTGCAGGAGGTGTCAGGAAGAGAGTAGGAGAGGGAAGAGAGGACTGATGAGAGTGGGGTGGACGAGGAGGAATGTTATGAGGAGTGAGTGGTTGCAGGGGGTGTCAGGAAGAGAGTAGGAGAGGGAAGAGAGTACTGATGAGAGTGGGGTGGATGTAGAAAAGCATGAGAGAGAGGATGTAAGTTAGCGAGACAGGAGTTGACTATTGACTTTACATTTAAATTCTTGAAGATTGTAACTGTTAGGAAAGCAAGTATGCGGAAAAGAATTCCACAGGCGGGAAGTTTGAGAAAAGAAGCTGCTGGAGTAGAATTTGCGTTTACAATTTATTGATTTCACAGTAAAAGGGTGGGACCTAGTTGCTAATCTGCTTAGAATTTGCACCAGAAGGTACAATATGAACATTTCAGAGTGTTTGGGTGTCAATCTGAAAACAGTGCAGATGATTCGGAAAAAATTGGATGAGTCTATTGGTTATTACAAAGGTGTTTGGAGTGATCACTAGTGATGGTGATGTTATACCTCCATTTATCTTCCAACAGGGTCTCAGACTCAACACTGAAGCCTACATTTTGAGGAGATAGTGCTGCTAGGTCATGTCTGCTGGATGACCCCATGTCTGGTAACAGAACCATGCCACAGAAGCAGGAAAATTCATGGCTGTCAGCTAATTTCTGTGGCCATATCACCCCTTACATCTGATATATGTATGGCACAGCTGAGCAGGAGACTAACAAAACTCTTTATTGTACCAAATATGAACTTAAACAAGGAAATGGTCCAAAAGAGATGCAGGACATTCTGAAGTCAGTGATGAAATTGAATAAATTTACTCTTTAATATTTCAATATATTTTTGTGTAATTTTAGTAAATATATCTGTTAAAATGAGATGTCAATGTTATTTTCCTTTTTGTTTAATTTAAACAATTTATACATTGCTCCTAGTGTGTATTTTCTAAACATATATTGTTAAATTTAACAGACAATGAATGTCTTATGTTTAATCATGAGCCATTCTAAAAATCATATTTTGGCTTTAATTTCAGGTGAAACATTTGGATAGTTTTTTTTTTATTATGCTGGTTCTAAGCTTTCACCCCACATAAGCCATCTTCAGAGAGATTACAGGGACATTAACAAAGACATCCATCAAAGATTATATTATCTTGTATTGACATAAAACATTTCTAGGCTACTATAACAGTCAAGAAATAGACGCAGATCATAAATTTGTAATGCGGGGGTTTTCTCACACACCATGTGAGAGACCAAAATGTTAACAAAACCATGTCTAAATGCAATGTAATGTGTTGTGACTAGATTGAAATGTAATTTTATTGAGTGTGGGTTGCTTTGATTTAATGTACATGGCTTCCAATATCTGAAGGTTCTTTTTACTGTGTGTATGTGTTACTATTATATATATATATATATATATATATAGGTTTCCATATCTTAAAGATTATAGATGTTCAGTTTTGATGGGAACTAACAAAAATTACACAAAAATGCTCACAGAATATTTACAAATACATTTTTTTCATTTAAAAAAAGAATTTGCATTGAGGTCACATGACCAACAGTAACTGACCAATTGTTCTGCAACGTCAGCTCATGTGATTCTGATTTTTCAAGGATTTATAAAAGTTAAATTTCACGCCAGAGTTTGGCTCCAGTTTAAAATCTCTAGGATTAACCTTTAACGTCTCAAGGACATTCTGAAGAAACCTTTTGCAGCTGGTAAAGAAATCAACTTGATAGCAACACAAAATACAATGAAGAGAAGGATTTCACTTGTATCTTGATTCAGTAAAGTACAAAGGTTTTGTGTTCCTGCCTCTTACCAATTTGTTCAAAAAAAGATAAACATGAAACTAAGATACCTGAATGAAATGATTGTTCTCACTTCAAGTCTGTTATAATACGGTAGAATTTACTTGTATACATTATCTAAAAAATTTTAAATAGGCTGTTGTAACAGTTCATTCACACAAGTATCCTTAACTTGGTTTTAAAAAGAAAGTTCTTTTCAGTTCATTTTAGAGACTCTTTTCAAGGTGAATATTTTATATGGTTATCTGTGCACGGAAAGTGTGACAGATCCAAAGGTGCATTGGGATGACCAAGGACGTATTTCAAAAAATAAGCAGAATATTAAGAGACAGGAAGATTTCATTGGAAACAAAGAAAAGAGTACTGGACTGTTATGTGATATCTGTTCTCCTTTATGGCAGCAAATGCTGGACAATCTCCTCAAAGATGAAGGAAAGACTCAAAGCATCAGAAATGTGGTTCTACAGAAGGATGCTGAGGATACTATGGACTGAACATGTGAGCAATGACAAGGTATACTTAATATCAGAGACAGCTGAAGTTTCTAGGAAAAATGAGGAAGGAGAGCTTGGAGAACCATATATTCATGGGATGGAGAGAGGGGGGGAGCAACATGAGACATACTTGATGGGCTTCAGCAAATGGATAGTGGAGCAGGGTTTGGTAGAGATACCAAGAGGAAAAGTGCTAAGGACGATATGGTGTAGGAGTAAGTGAAGGTTCATGATCACTTACATCCTGAAAGGACATGGCACATAAAGAAAAACAATGGTTACTAGTAACCATTTCAGCTGATTAACTTTGCCATGAATGCCTTTTCACACATTTCTGAACCTGTAACTAACTCACAGGACGGATAGAGGAAAAACTTGATTGGCTTGAGCAAGTGGATGGCAGAGCAGGTTTTGGGAGAAATACCAAGAGGAAAAGTGTTATAAGTGACAAGGGACAGGGATAAGTAGAGGTTCATGACTGCCTACGCCCTGAAAGAAGAAGAATATCTGTGCAGGTGGTGTAACAGATATCACCAAGGAAAGTGGAACCAGCTGTAAGATTTCAAGTTCCAGACTTGTCTAGTTTTCACTTGCACTAGAACGTATACATGTATTTACGTATTGATATGGAGAGAAAAAAATGATACAAAACCAAATTTAGAATCAAGCATAAAAAAGATAATAGTTTGAAAAATAGAAAGAAAACCTTTTAACCAAAAAAAGCCCCCCCAAATTTTTTTTAGACTGAATTTTTTTTTTTTTTTAGATAATAGTTTTATTGATGTCTTTCCCAAGGATATATGCACATTAGTCTATATAGTAAATCCACCAGTAATTAGAACACTGCTCTCCGGTAAACAATTTCAATTACACCATCTTTCAGAACCTGGTATTCCTAAGTAGTCACCTGTGTAGGTACTATAACAATCAGAGAAATAGTTAAGATTTTTGTGACACTTTAGGAAGAAAGGAATGCTTGAAGAATTTGACACTCACAGGACATATTGAAAGCAAGAGGTGCAGAGAGTAACTGTGAGTAGTCTACTTAATGAGTATATATAAATGAATGGGAGAGAAAAGAGATTGAGAAGAACAAATGTTGCATAAAGGAGAGGAAGATGTAGAGACCCACAATCACCCTTGTCTTGAAGAGAATACACATAAAAAAGAATTCATTCAAGTACAAACTACTCAACCACCATTATAAATTACTGTAACTCTAGTTTCTTTTTTTTTTTTTTTTTTTTTCTTAATTATACAAAAATAAAATGGTAATAGTAAAATTATTTCCATTCAGAAAATAGTGATCATTCATTGACCAAATGGTTTGTGTTACTGTCGGTGGAAACTTATGAAATCTTTTTTTTTTTTATTATTATTATTATTATTATTATTCTTTTCTGGAATTGATGGGTGCTTTTTTTTTTTTTTTTTTAATCATATCACCCTGAGCAAGGCGGTAATGCCACTGATGCGCAGGGGGCTACGTAAGAGTGAAAAGACTGATAAAGAGAAAGCCGGAAACTACATCCTAAACAGGGAACTAAGGATGAGCCTCTTCACCTGTTCAATAGACGTGGGTGGAGTGTGAACCGGGTGATTTCTTCCTATTCTTTTGTTTGAAACGGTGTAAATGTAAACATTATTTTCCCTTCTAGTAATCTGCTACCCATTTTTGTTGTTATTGCTATTGGAAGTATTCTAGTGACGCATCTTTTGTTATTTAGTGAACCTCTTAAAGATTCTGTAGCACCAGTCTTTAGGTTCTGATGAAGGATCGTCTTAAATACCTTAAAGATTTATTCACTTGAAGCCAATTTCTAATCATTGATCAGAAGAAGAAAAAAAACAACTATGCAACTGATAGTTTAGACATTTCTGAACAAGTAGAATGCTATGCATGATATCCATAGCAGTCTAGATCTAACAAGGCTATGTAAAAGAAGAATTCAAAATGGTAAAACTTTGCAATGATAAAACCAGTCAAAGAATCAATGAAAAAAAAATGAAACACTATCTCGTTTGTATAATAAACAATAGCTGAGAAAGAAAATAAAAGCAAATGTGTAGAGAAAAAAAAAAAAAAAAAAAGGTGTGAGGAGAGTAGAAGGAGTACACATAACTACAACACAAGATATATAAATATGAGAATAAAAACTAAATACAGTTATCAGTCAATTAAGGTTATGGCAATGGGGAATCTGTCTTTGTTCTATTATTCGTTTCAAATCAATTTATTAAGAAACTGTAGACAATAAAACAAATTTATCAGCAATTGGATAAAAATTGGCAATAGCACTTTGTTATTCTGCCTAAAAGAAGTCAATAACGTTCTACAAGTAGCAATAATATTAAAAATAATGGACACAAACAATCTCGTATAAATCATTCCAAAATTGCAAATCACTTGATCCTTTATGGTGATCAATAAAAGGCACAAACAGAGCAATTACTAAATAAGGACATTTCATTGTCCACTTGAAAACCCATAACACTCCACTCTTATAGCAGCAAGATGAAGAGAGAGAGAAAAAACAGCAGGAGAAAAAAAAGGAGAGAGAGAGAGAGAACAGCAGAAGAAAAAAAAGACGGAGAGAGAAGAGAAAAAAGAGGCAGAGAGAGAGAGAGGCAGAAAGAGAGAGAGGCAAAGAAAAACAGCAGGAGAAAAAAAGATGGTGGCAAAGAAAAAACAGCAGAGAGAGAGAGAGACAAAAAAACGAAGTTGAGAGACAGAGAGAGAGAGACAAAAACAACACCAAGTCACAGAGAGAGAGAGAGAGAGAGAGACAAAAACGACACCAAGTCACAGAGAGAGAGAGAGACAAAAACGACACCAAGTCACAGAGAGAGAGAGAGAGAGAGACAAAAACGACACCAAGTCACAGAGAGAGAGAGAGAGAGAGACAAAAACGACACCAAGTCACAGAGAGAGAGAGAGAGACAAAAACGACACCAAGTCACAGAGAGAGAGAGAGAGAGAAAAACGACACCAAGTCAAAGAGAGAGAGAGAGAGAGAGACAAAAACGACACCAAGTCACAGAGAGAGAGAGAGAGAGAGAGAGACAAAAACGACACCAAGTCACAGAGAGAGAGAGAGAGAGACAAAAACGACACCAAGTCACAGAGAGAGAGAGAGAGAGACAAAAACGACACCAAGTCACAGAGAGAGAGAGAGAGAGGGAGAGACAAAAAACGACACCAAGTCACAGAGAGAGAGAGAGAGAGAGAGAGACAAAAACGACACCAAGTCACACAGAGAGAGAGAGACAAAAACGACACCAAGTCACAGAGAGAGAGAGAGAGAGAGAGAGAGAGAGAGACAAAAACGACACCAAGTCACAGAGAGAGAGAGACAAAAACAACACCAAGTCACACAGAGAGAGAGAGAGAGAGAGAGACAAAAACGACGCCAAGTCACACAGAGGGAGAGAGAGAGAGAGAGACAAAAACGACGCCAAGTCACACAGAGGGAGAGAGAGAGAGAGAGACAAAAACGACGCCAAGTCACACAGAGAGAGAGAGAGAGACAAAAACGACGCCAAGTCACACACAGAGAGAGAGAGAGAGAGAGAGAGAGAGACAAAAACGACGCCAAGTCACGAGAGAGAGAGAGAGACAAAAACGACGCCAAGTCACAGAGACAAAAACGACGCCAAGTCACACAGAGACAAAAACGACGCCAAGTCACACAGAGACAAAAACGACGCCAAGTCACACAGAGACAAAAACGACGCCAAGTCACACAGAGAGAGAGAGAGAAAGACAAAAACGACACCAAGTCACACAGAGACAAAAATGACGCCAAGTCACACAGAGAGAGAGAGAGAAGACAAAAACAGACGCCAAGTCAAAAACAACCAACAAGAGAGAGAGAGACAAAAACAACGCCAAGTCACACAGAGAGAGAGAGAGACAAAAACAACGCCAAGTCACACAGAGAGAGAGAGAGACAAAAACAACGCCAAGTCACAGAGAGAAGAGAGAGAGAGAGAGCCAAAAACGACGCCAAGTCACACAGAGAGACAGAGAGAGAGAGACAAAAACGACGCCAAGTCACACACACACAGAGAGAGAGAGACACACACAAAAACGACGCCAAGTCACACAGAGAGAGAGAGACACACACAAAAATGACAGCAAGTCACAGAAGGAAAAAGACAAAAACGATGGCAAGTCACAGAGAGAAACAAAATATGACAGCGAGACACAGAGACAAAAAAAGACAGCAATATGGAGAGAAAGTGAGAGAAAGAGAGAGTGAGAAAAACGACAGCAAGATGGTGAGAAAAAAAACACAAAGATGGAGAGAGAGAGAGACAGAAAAATGCTTATGGAAAAAAAAATGATAGAAATAAAAAAATATATATATCAAATTGTTTGACAGAGCAAAAACAAAAAAATAAACGATTAGTGTGTATAGAAAATTTTAAACATAGGCCACAAATAAAAAGTTATGATACAGAGAAAGAATGTGGGCATAGTAAGGACAGCAATGCTAATATAGAAACAGATGGCATCAACCAATGTCAAGTGTAAAATAGTATTTTTCAACAATAGATTTAGAAATATGTTTACAGCCATTGATAAAAAAAATAGAGAAAAGCTGTGTAGTGCTTGTGGGGCCAAGTTCTCTTATAGGGGCTAGCTACCATGAATGTATTCCCAATCATTATATTAAAACAGAATTAAGAAAAAGGGGAATTCAAACAGTTCCAGCTATGCCCCTAAAGGCCTAGAACTTTAACTCCCTGATAAAATGTATTCTTTGGTCTCTGGTGATGGGCTTCATTTATGGATGGTTTGTTATAATCTGCTTATTCCAAGGTTTGAATCCAGAAGAGTGAATGTGAGACAGTCTTCCCAATGTCCAACCCTCTTTGCAACCTTCAGCTTTCGACATATCTTTTTTTTAAGGTTTAAATGCACATGCAAGCTTAAAATGGAAATAATAGTGATGTGATTAAAATGAATTCTCCTACAAAAAAAAAAAAAAAAAAGTTTCATGCACAAAAATATGAGGCAGACATACAAATGCATATATGGAAACATGTGGGTGTGCATCTTAGACTTTATGTGAAAGCTTAATAAGAACTTATCAAAATATGCTGTCATTTTTTACGAGGTGGATAAACAAAATCAAATAATTTTCACATTTTTACTAAAAGCTATTACTTTTATTACATAATAAAGTTTTTGTATCTTTCCAAATTTTTTCTCTAATCATTTTACCCCCAAACAAGGCAATAATGCCAGTAAGATGTAAGGGGGGTTACTGCTGGGAGTGAAAAAAACATTTTAGTGAGGAGAAAGGACTATCGAAGAATAGAATTCATGAAAATGGCAATTGAAGTTGCATTCAAATTTTTAAAAATTGTAGCTGGCAAGAAATCAAAAGGGAGTTCTACATATGAAAAGTTTGAGAAAATAAACTATTATACAGTTTTATCTATTTAGTTAAACAGCTACATAGTGAGACCTAGTTGCCAATCTAGTAGTATGCTTAAATTCACACATCTAAGATACCAAGGAGGAAAGCACATTAGAATAACTGCCATGAAAATATTTATAGCAAAGACAGAGAAACTACGTCACAACAGTGGGAAAGTGACTGAAGTAGAGACACCATGTCAGGAGCAATAACATTACAGACCCTTCTTTTGATTTTGTTAAAAAAATCTCAAGATAAAGTCACTTTTTTTATCATAATAAAAAATTCAAGGACCTATAGAAATCATTTTAATGGAACAGATTACTATTAACTGCTGTTAATTATCAATAAAAATTTGATTCTTTGTATTAGTTCTGGAAAAGAAAAATACAATGGGTAAAGAATTTCTTTGATATTTTTTCTTATTTTTTTCTATTATTTAAGTTTTATTTTCATAAAGTTTTAATTAACAATTTTTATTTAGATAATGAATAATTTATTCCCCTCTCCATAATATAGTCCTTTCCTCTTCATCTTCCTATCAGAAAAATTCAAATCTACACTAATGTTCATTCTTTCACAAGTAAGCCTAGATGAGAGCGAAAAGTGTAATACTAGGGTGAATTAGTTTAAATGAAGTAAAATTAGTAGTGTTAATTTTTTCATGTGTCATATTCTACTCGTGCCATTTTCCACAACCAATTTTTTCCTAAATTCACCAGAAATAAAACTGTAGAAACTATGAGAAGAAAAGAGAAAACATTGCTTTTAAAGTGACACATAGTTGTCAGCAAAAGAGATAACCCAAAACGCAAATTACAAATTGAAGATACCAAAAGCAAGTACAAAAACTTTAAATATTTACAAAGTGTTTTAACAGAGCTTGGAAAATACAACACCAAAAGCCAAAGTTGCATTGGGATAGCAAAAGAGGCTTTCCAAAAGCTAAGCAAATTAAGAAAAGGAAAATTTCATTAGAAACAAAGAAGAGTACTGTACTGTTATGTAATTTTGGTTGTCTTATATAGCAGTAAATGCTGGACAATCTCCTCACATTATGAAAAACTTGAGGTAACAGAAATGTGGCTCTACAGGAGGATGATAAAAATTCTAGGAACATATGAGCAATGAGGAAGTTTTAAGGTAAATGGAAACAAAAAGGACCTTTGTTCAACATGAACAGACTGAATTGTATCAGCTTTCTTAAATTTATTGATGCTTCATTTTTCACAAGAATTTTCCTGTTTCAAAGTTGATGTTTTCTATTCCAAAATAATGCAAATATCTTTACACTATTCTCATTTTTTATTTTTCAAAACTATTCCACAAACCTTTCAATCCTCACTTGTATCACAACCACAGATCTGAGAACAACTAATGGATCTCTTAAAATAGTGATGCAACTGTACTGAATTAATATACACACTAACACACATAAAGCAGCAGTAGGGTTTTAGGGTTTGCCTAGCTCTGGTGAACAATACATGTATTAGAGTTCTAGATTGGTCACAAAACTGTCCAATCACAGCCCATCTTCCTACTACCTCAGCAGGAGATATGAAGTTCTTAACTGTTTTTGTCCACAGGACATGAAGTGACTGGACTCTTCTGTCCTTCTTCTGACACCCCATGTCAGACCTTTTTTGGAAAGAACTTTTCATCATTCTCTAACAAAAAAATCATTCACAAAGTAAAAGGTTTTGTATATTGTTTCTCAATAGAATAAAAAGGTTATGGCCTGTATATATTTTGACTGTTATTCTTTCCTCAGCTATTTATAAGGTCCACTAAAAAAAAAAAATAAAAAATAAAAAATAAAAATAAAAAATAAAAAAAACAAGAGAACCTTCCTAATCTTGTTTTGTTGGTGTAATGGGGAGGTATTGCCTGAGACTGAGAAATCATGAATCAGACAGTAAGTCTAGATACCACTGGTCCTAGAAAAAAATAAAAAAACTGCACATAAAATCTGGGTGTCTGATTGAAAGACATTGAATAATAACTGTCACAGAGAATCTTGAAAAGAATCTTAGATAAAAGTAAGGAATTCTCTGACTAATTCAAAATAAATCTAGAATGGTTAAAAGGAATGAAAGATTAGACCCATAAATAACTCCAAATGACAAATGCCCCCATTCACCTCTCCTACTCCCACCCATCAACCCAACCCTTGACAGAGCTGAGAATTATAGAAAGAAAGGGTAAAATGAGGTCAGCACTTGTTTCTTGCAAGCAAGTTCAAAATGACCTTCTCTGGAATAGATGCAGAAGCAGACCTTGAAACCAAATTCAGGGTGAGCTTAAAACCAAGGGGGACAAGTGGACATGAATTTGACCTACTTCAAAACTCACATTTTTTAATGAAAGTTCTGATTGTGACCTACTTATGACTTATGATGTGAGACTATGACTCATGTCCTGGCAAGTAGATAGGGAGGTGATTGTAGAGGTTTGCAGCTGGGCAACAGACAAGAATATGGAGAAAGTTGCTAAGAAAAGATAGTGCATGATCCCCCCCCATTCCCATGAGAACTTGGGGATAGCAAAAGACAAACACAAAAAAAGTAACAAAAAAAAAAAAAATGCAATAAAAAAATCTTAATGAAATGAAGAAAGAAATATCAATTTAATTGAAACATTTCTCAGTAGCAATGAACAAAGCAGTGTTTTTTGCTTTTTTTCTTGTATTTAGTTTCAGCTAGAAATAATACCAGGTGTTGTATAAGCAAAGTCTTTTTTCTTCGCTATGTAAACATTCTTTAATGCATTTGCGAATTCTGAAAAATTGTATAACAAAATAGTCAATGAATATATTCATACTTTTGGCATCAGTTGAAAATGACATTTCTTTTCCCACTCAACAGTATTGTGACCATTTTGCTTAAAGTTAAGTTAAAGCTATTATTACTGTATAATATTATTACTGATACTCCAAAGTCCAAAAGTTATTTTTATGAATGTTTGAGTAGTCACCCAATTTCTTTTTAAGAAAAAAAAAATTTATGTCAACCAGCCTGTGCATTTGAAGAGAATGAGAAGAGAAGAGGATGAGAATGAAGATAAAAACACTTTAAAAAAAATGTTGAATGTGCAGGCTGGTAAACAATTCACATTTAAAAACAAATTCATTAATAAATAAATAAACTGGGCATCTACTCAAACATGGATATTCACAAAAATAATGTTTGTTAAAGTAATTTGACTGTTTAAACTGAGGAAAGTATGAGTTAAGTTATTCAATAATTTTTTTTTTTTTAATATTTTTAATGATAGCAAAAAAGTTATTGGGTTTTCAGATTCATTTGGAATAAAAATTGCCTGACTTTTCTACCAATCTGATGGATTTTCATCAGCACTCCTTTACCAAAAGATTTTGTAAAGCCAATAACATTTTTGCTTTTGTATATGTCATTAAATAAAATTCTTGCATTGTGGTGCAGTGGATATCGGTTTAGAACAAGAAATTGGGGACCCGAATTCGAATTCCAGTTGAAATCCTTGCATTCTCTTATGCACAAATACTCTTAGGAAGGGTATTATTCTGCCTCTTCCCTCCAGTTATGGTTTAAATAACAGGACAGACTGGGTTCTGTAGCCTTGGCTGGCAGCCAGTCTACAGCAGAAACCAATGGCAACCTACTGCGAGATAATGTTCTGACCAGTCAGTCATGTCTCTTTCAAGACATGATCACCCAAGCGTGTATCACATATGGCACTTAACTTACTGATATTTGCCCTGAATTTGATAATATCCTTCAAAGCACTAGTTAAGTTTAGTTATCTTTTTGTCATATGTATATAAAAAATATTTTAAAATTTAGTAAAGAATTCAGATATTAAACTTAGTCAGAAACAAGACTAAACAGAAGTAAATAAAAAGATTCTTCTATATGAAGAGAAAATGATAAAGATAGGCAAGACTAACCATTCAGGTTGAAGTGTTTTGGTTCTCCTGGATTATATTTAGCCCAAAAATGACACCCTGAATTGAGCTTCCAGTTAACCATTAAAAAAAAAAAAAAAAAAAAAAAAATACAATTTTTCTTTTTTTTTTTTTAAGTTAAGTTTCTCTAGTTGAAAATTATAAGTTATTAGTTTTAGTTGGAAACAAATGAATCTACAACCACCATTTTTATAACATTACTTAGGCATGAGAGTCAGGAGGAGCAATTTAGTTTAGCATACCATTACTACATAATGAATTTGATTTTTATTGATACCAAATTAAGCTAAGCTTAGTAAACCAGTCAAGTGATACACTCTGGGCAATCATGTCTCTTTCAAGGTATAACTAACTGGGCAGAAGATTTTTCTGCAGTAGACCGACCAAGGCTATAGAACCTAATCTGTCCTGCTATTTAACCCATAATTGGAGATAGAAGAGGCAGATTAATACCTTTCCCAAGAGTATTTACACCTAAGTGAATTCAATTGGAATTCGAAGTTGGCTCTTCAATTTCAAGCCGATATCCACAATGCCTATTTTCAGGATATCATTTTAAATAATGTTTATTTTAACAGTAAGAATACTTTTAACCATTTGATTGAATAATATCAACAAGTTCACATAAAACAAGTTTAAAAAATCAAATAGATAAAAGATGTTGATGTTATTCAACAAAACATGAAAAAATATATATATATATATATATATATATATATATATACACACACGCTGAAAATATGCATTAATATCTACTAAAAACTTTTTAGCAGTTCTTGGAACAAACATGAAAAGTGATCTGGAGCCATGAATTATAATTGCTATTCTACATATTGAACAAACCTGACACAGTGGTTCTTCAGTTTCTCTGGCAAAATTCAAAATTGGCAATGTAATCGATCCTGACCAGGCATCTTGACTTCAGTCACTTTCACACTGACAGGACAGTTTCCCTCTGTCTTTCTACAAATATTTTCATAACTGTTCTGATGACATTTTTTCCCTTAGTGCATTGACTACATGAATTTAAGTGTGTTACTAGATTGGCAACTAGGTCTCACCATTTTACTGGTGAGCTAGCTAGACGTAAGTGCCACTTCTATGCTAACAGTTTCTTTTTTCGCACTTCTCACCTGTTAGACTCCCTTCTGATTTCATGCTTCTCTGATAAATAGTCTTCAAAGTTTTAAATGCAATATCAATTGCTAGCTTGTCTTCTTGAATGCTGTTCCTTTACCATACTTTCCTCAATCCACTCTACTGAAGTTTTTTAATTTGCTTTCAGTCACTGTAACCCCCTATGCATTCTACTGGCATTATCACCTTGACAGGGGTAGAATAATTAAGTCTTCAACTTACAAAGAAAAAAAGTTCTGATAATTAGTGACTGAAATTCTGATTAGTGAAGCCAATAACTTTTCAGCACCCCTGCCATTGACTACATATGTACAGTTATGGAATTTCCTACACCACCTGCTTTTGTTACTGTAAATTTTGATTTTATGAAAGTACATGTTTTTTTTTAATGCTATGTCCCTTCAAGATGTAGCTGATCACAGCTCTCCATAAACTCCTTTATTATTTTATAAATTGCCAGATCTTTGGAGAGTGGTTTCCTGTTGCCCTATTCACTATTTGGAATTCAGAGTTTTCCTTAGCTAAAATATGTTACAGTAAATATATGCACACATGAACATATACACAATTTTTCCCAGAAATATTTTTTCTATCAGCAACAGCTTAAATGCCAGCATTACTTTGATAATATATATAATTACAACACACACACACATACATATATATATATATATATATATATATATATTATGCAATCATCAAAAATGTCTATCACTCTACCATGCAGACTATTACAACATTGATTTAATATAAAATGTAAAAGAAAAAAAAAAGAATTTGAAAAGAAAGATCTAAGAAAATAAAAGAATGGTTTTAGAACTTCCGAGAGGAATAATTTCTTAAAAAAAAAAAATTTTAAATAAAATAAATTTCTTAATTGGGTATTGGGAATTTTTCTTCTTTTCAACTTCCACCCACAGACATTTACTCACTATGAAATTCTACTAGCCCTGCATTCAATTTATATTATGTCTTGATTTTCCGAAAATTTAAAAGAACAGTTTTCTTTTTACATTTTTTTCTTTAAGAGTTACCAGCAAGAAGATGGGAGGTGGGGGAGGGGAATCTTTTTTAACAGTATGCCAGGGAAAAATAATCCAATTTCTCTCAAAACTTCTGATTTGTCAAAATTGGACACCATGAAAACTACATTCAAATTTTGGTTAGAATCAATTCAGCATTCCAAGTGGCGACCAAGCACATTTCATAACATTACTTAGATTTTTTTTTTTCCCTATAGAACTTAGTAGCAAGAAAAAGTTTAAAATAGCTTATGCAGCACTAAAGTACGTTTGTAAAATCCACCATTTTTACCATAGGTAAAAAAAAAAAGATGTGCTTGGGGTGAAAGAATTTTTTAAATCTAAAATTTTACATGAGTTGATTGATAAGTGATGTCGCCAATCAAAACAAATTCAGATAGAATAATGAAACTGATAAAATCAAGTAAATATATTTCTGTTCAAAATTCTAAGTTCATTTTCCAATCAGTCACAATTCAGTGATACAAATCTTCAAATATTCTTTCCACTTCTTTATTTCACCCATGAAAAAAATTTCTGGTTTACTTTGGATCAAAATGCTACCAATGAACTTCATCAACAGGAGAAAAAAAAAATATATATATATATATATATGAGAGAGAGAGAGCCTTTTCAATGCCTCCTTTTAATTTTGAGAATAAGAAGTCTAATGAGGCCTAATTAAGACTAGACAAGAGATACGCAACAACTATCAATTTCAAGCATCTCAACATTTGTTAAGTGCAATACAGACTTGCACTGGCATGAAAACAAAAATAAAAAATAGAGAGAAGATAGACAAAAATCCTCTTCTCAGGCTTTATTCGAGTGATTGACAAGGTTTTATTGTTTTCGTATATCTGCAAATTCTGATTAGCATGCAAGTTTCTGGTATAGAAAAATATCTATCATTGATCACATTTTTACATATACTCTTTTGTACCTAATAAAATTGTTAGCTGGATTAGTCACAATGGTGGAAATCTTTCAAATTACAAAATAAGTGGGAAATTTCTTAATTCTTGAAGACAATCATGCCGCAGAGAAAATTATTTGAAAATAAGTGTTGAGCCAAGAGGCGGATACAAATAATTTAATCATGCCAGTGTTAGTATTTAGCACACAAAAGTAACTCAGACATAGTACTTATGACTAATGAATGCTGTGACTTGGTGCCATAACACAGTAAATTGACACTTATTTGCAGCCAAATACATGTTCAGATATATTTTTCTTTCTCTCTCTCTCTCTCCTATTACCAACCCCATTTAGCAGGGGACTTTATCAAGCATCTTTTGTTTAAATAACATATTCAGGTAGCAAGAATCCATTTAAACAAGTCTTATTTAAAATAAACCAACAAGAACTGCCTGCTTAACCCTGCCACATAGGCCAACAGACATGTGTATGTTTTTTTTGTTTTAAGATTTAAGTAGGTTTGCAAGACACTGTCAATCCCAAGCATTTGTCAGAAATGAACTAGTGCTTAAGTTATTTTTAAACCAGTGTAGACATATAGTAGCATACAACTGATTTTGGGGTGTACTTTTATTATATAAAGATTTTGCAGGTTTCATTTAGCTTAGTCTGTATTGCAGGTTATCCAATAGAAGCCAAAATGGTTGAAACCATTTCTAGATTCATTTATTTTCAGTAACTGATAATTTTGTTTTTGTCCCCTACCAAAATGGGCCAGCACAGCCAGGCAGCAATGCTATAACAATTTAACAGTGAAAGTCTTAATTGCTATATTTTTTCATTCTGTTGGTTGTTGTAACAACAATTATTGTAAAAAAAAAAAAAATAAAAAAATAAAAAATATATATATATATATATATAAATTTTTTATATATCAAGAACAGTTTTGAAGGAAAGATGTATGACAAAACGGAAAAAGATTTTGTGATATTTCGTATCTGAGCACTTCAAAATGCAATCAACTAGTTATATACCCAAAACATATCAAATTTTTTTTCTAAATATAAAATTCTCAGCGTGTCTCATTCATGTGTAGTCACATCAATGTAAACAATACTAGTCCAATCCAAGGGATGAAACATGTCACAAAAATTTTTCCCACTTTGTGATGGATCTTTCTACTATATATATATATATATATATATATATATATATATACACAATTAATACAAATGTTAAATTTGTCACTTAGCTTATAGATTATATTCAGCAGCCTGACATTAAGGTTTTGTAAATAAAAGTTTTTTTAATCATTTGTTCCACTCATCAGGAGGTTTTAGCAGTTGACTGTCAATTTTCTCATTTTCATATCAAGCTAAAGAAATAATTTAAGTGCTACATATTGGTGTTAGATTGATTTTTCTGTGTGTGTGTGTGTGTGTGTGTGTGTGTGTGTATATATATATATATATATATAAAACACACACAAACTTGTAAGGCAAGTTAATTATTGAGGGCCAAGTGTATATAACTCATTTTTGAGATTGAAATATAGTCCTTGAAATTGGCAACAGAATTTGATCCTGACATCTTATGGTCCATTATCCAATCTTTTATTCACCAATCTATTTAGCTTATTAGAAATTGAAGGGCACATTTATTTTGGATTGCTGTTCCTTATGCTATAATTTAGGCCAAAGTTGAGGTTTTCTGAAACATTTCACAAGCAGAAATAGCATAAATCAGAGAAGCAATTACCATTAATTTAGGAGATAAATTTCTAACCCTTCCCTCAGCCACAAGGAAAAGGCTTAATTATGTCCAGTTTTACGATAAACATAACACTCTTACAAATTCTCTTGGGCTTTCTGGATGCTTTTGGACACATTTGGCTAACAAACTGGTTCTCAAAATGAGAAACACTCGACTTCCAAGAGAGGAATTTCAAACCTAAAGGGAAGGATTTTAGCTAGGCTTAGAATTTAAGCCATATGTATAGGTCATACAAACAATGGTACAAAAGTTGCAAGAAAAACTTCAAAATGAGAGAGTAATTCAAATGAATTATGAGGGAAAGCATTTTTTTTATCATTTCACCACAAGCAAGGCAATAAAGCCACTAAAACAAGAATTTATGGAGCGCAAAAGAATAAGAAAAATATTATTGAGGAGTATGGACAATAAAAAAAAGAGGAATCAAGATAGTAGATAATGATTGACATCTCATTTAAATTTTTGAAGACCAAAGCTGGATGGAAAGCAAGAAGCCAGAAGATAGTCCACAGCTGAGAAATATGAAAATATGAACAAAGAATTTACAGTTACATCTAGCCAATTCAACTGTAAATTGATGAGACTGTTGCCAATCTAATTTTTTTTTTTTTTAATCACATCACCCCAAGCAAGGCGGTAAGGCCACTGGTGTGCAGGGGGCTATGTAAGAGTGAATAGATTGGAAAAGAGAAAGCCGGAAACCACGTCCTAAGCAGGGAACAAGGGATGACAGTCAGTTGCATCATAAGTGATATATGCTTAGGCAATCATGTCTCTTTTTGATCCTTAACTGACTAAGCAAAAGATTTTCCCACAGTAGGTTGCCATTTTTTTTCTGCGGTAGACTGATTGCCAAGCAAAGATGTAGAACCCAATCTGTCCTGCTCGAGGCAGAAGAGATAAGGTATTTGCGCATAAGTGAATGCAACGAATTCAACTGGAATTTGAACTTGGCTCTCTAATGTCACATTCCCAGCCTATATCCGATGCACCACAACATTAACAGGCACTAATGTAGATTTTTGTAAAAGCAATGTAGAATAGATATTTTAAAAATGGTAAAGTTACCTCTACATGTGCAGAAGTGAGAAGAGCATCTACTCATAGAGCAATGGTTAGCATGCTTGCCAAAAGGTTATATATCACTTTTAATATCAGGGGCCATAAAATTTAAGGAAAAAAAAAAAAAATACATGGATGTTGTTTTTAATTTGTGTTACATTTCTCCATTTTAAAGATGTAATTCAGAACATACAAGCAAAATTCTTTATTATACAGATGTATCTGTCAAAGATTGTCAATGATTCACTATTTTACTGTTGAACTGTAGGTTCTATTCTTATAGTTTCTTCTCTTGCACTTCTCACCTATGAAACTTTTTTTAGATTTCATGGTTTTTGCCACCTACAGTCATTAAAAATGTAAATGCAACATCAATTACTATCTTTTGTCTTTCTGAATCCTGTTCTTTTTTTTGTCCTTTCTTCTCACTAAAGTCTTATTCTTTTATTTTATGATCCCTTGCATCCTAGTGGCATAATCACCTTGAGAAAAAGCATTAAAATTCTCAATGCTAAAATTAAAATCTTATTTACTTTGGATTTTTTATTTTTATTTTATTCTAGCAGCTTCAAGAATTTGACACTTTTCTTTTCGCAAGTGATGTTCTATAGTAAACACATTATTACTGTGTGGATAGTATAACCATTACACTGAGCATAGAATCAGCAAAGAAAGTTGAAAATTCTGGTCTATTTTGTTGCATTCACTTTAACACATACCTTTAAGAATAGTATCAATATATTTCTCCCAATAGCTGAGAGTTTAACAGCAGGATAAAGTAGATTCTCTAGTCTTGAGTTGTAACCAGTCTAAGAGAAGGACTACTTTGAATTCAAAAACTGGAGAACTCAACAGAAAACCATTCCAATATTTTCCCCAATAACTCATGCCAATATATAAAGACACAAAATCTGGAAAACCATGATTACTGGCAGCCTCAAAGGACATTGTGTGTGTGTGTGCGTGTGTGGTAGACTTTGAAAAAGCAGTAGTTACTCACGCATCGTTCATTCAGTAATGAATTTGAACACACTCAGCTACTGGCATGTATTTACATTGTATATAACACACTAAAGTCCGCCTTTCTCTACCAAGTGCCCATAGCTCAGAGGTAGAATCACCGACTAATGTTAATTCAATAGGGTTTCAATCCTGGCTAGAAGCAATCGGATGTCTAACCATACTGACAAGCTGTGATACAGCAAAACAAATCTTTCTGCGGAGATATATATATATATATATATATATATATAAGAAAGAATACACATCAATGAGTATATAATAATTGTGTGTTACAATGTAGTCTTTTTTTTTAACATTTTAATATATTTGATTATGATAAAAACCTATATATATATATATATATATATATATATATACACACACACAATCATTTTGTTTTGTATTTCTGGAGGATAACATTATTTAAATATTGTTCATAGCTTTCCTCCCCTCGCCCATACAAGTATGTCACTTTTTACTTATACATTATAAAAATAGAACAGATATTTGAAGTTGTGTGGCACTTAACAGTTGACTGAGTCAAAGCAAAATTAACTTTGATGTTTTTTAATGGATGCATCCTCTGATAACCAGCTATGCCAATAAAGTCAATGTAGCTGATCCTCAAAATCCCCAAAGAGAATGATGTACTTCAATCAATGACTATTGATTGAAGTACATCAATGTACTTCAAGCCAATAAAAACTAGCTGATCATGACAATGGCAGCCAGTGTTTACTAATTTCTGTAGAAATAAGACAAAAAGAGCAGTAAACACAAAATTAAGATCAAGTAAATTTTTCTTGCATCACTTATAAAGCAGAGAGAAAAAAAAATCAATAAATATTAGCTGAGGATGAGAATAAGAAACAAAATATGATGGCATTCAGAGAAATATCTATTAACTTCAGTAATTACTGTGCCATAATATTTGCATATAAAAAAATGACATTCGATATAATTTATAAGTTTGCAAAATTTTAACCACAAAATTAATAATAGACTAACACTTTCACTTGGGTATTATTATAACATTGTTGCCTGGCTGTGCTGGTTCATGTTGGGTAAAATCAGAAATCACCATTTACTGGAAATAAATGACTAAAAAGACAGTGAGCACTATTTTCTATGGGAACCACCATTTTCAATCAGCATAAACTAAGCTAAACAGCTTCACAGCACACAAAATAATAAAAATACATCAATAAACGAGTCATTACCATATGTCTACATTGGTTTGGAAATAGCACTAAGTCCAAATTTCTTTATAAAACAAACACTACAGCTGGACTGACATTTCATGGTGTCTGGGAAACGTATATGTTGACAGCAGGCAATAAAGATATATAAGAGTGCGTGTGTGTGTGTGTGATCTACATACAGGCTTGTTTCACAGCTCATATATATATATATATATATATACACACACACACACACGTGTATTTGGGCAGCAATCCTTCTTTTATACATGTTTTGTTAAAGACAATTGACAAAATACTGCAATTATGCTTTTTATTTAATTTTTTCTTATGCTCATACAAGCATTTATTTTCTGAACACAAATTGTGTAAAAGCTCAACGTTCTGCATATCTAAGCACATTCAGCTATTTTTTTACCCTTATCAAGGACAATGCTTATTTTTAACTGAATGTGTGGTATTTTTTTTTGTTTTTTTATGTTTGAAGTTAGAGGAACTTTTTATTTTCCAAACACGGTCAGCACATAAAAAAATAGCACTTGGATATGCAGAACTTGTAGAGTCTTTACACACTTTGTATCCAGACAAGAAAACACTTGCATGAACACAAGAAAAATGAAATAAAAAGCTTAACCACAGTATCTTGTAAGTTGTCTTTAATGAAAATAATTTCACCCTAAGCAAGAGAGTAAAGCCACCATGATAACAGGTTAATGAGAGTAAAAAAAAAAAATAGGGAGAGAAAAATTATTAAGGAACAAGGATGATAACAGAAGAATCAAGAAGACAGTAGATAGCAAATGACATTACATTTAGATTTTTGAAGATCAAAGTTGGCTGGAAAGAGATCCATAAGTGAAAAGTACAAAAGAAACCATTAGCATAGAACTTATGGTTGCATCTAGCCATTTCAAGTGTAAATTGAGGAGACCTTCTTACATAGACAACAGGTAACAAAAGTTTTGTACAGATGTAAGTACATAAACAATGTAAATGTTAAGGTTGATAGTTTATAATTTTTAATAACTTGACATTTTCCCTGACCAGAAAGCAAGCTTAAAATTACTAACAAAAAGAATTTGTTTCTGATATTTACTAAGATTCCATGAGCTTAACACAAGGCTACAAGTTTTCAGTACTACTAAATCACTGGTATTCACTAGCACAAAGTCACAAGTACAAACATTAGGGCAATGACTTTTTTGTAACCCTATGTTCCTGTATCAAATTGACGAACTTTTGTTTCAAAGGTTTTAATTTGCTTTAGTCTTAAAAAAAAAAAAAAAAAAAAGTTTACCCCCAAATATATGCAATAGCGTAAACAAATAATTAAGCTTTTTTTTTTTCAATTTGCTAATTATGTAATTCAATGTAGTTCAAATTCCAGTTGAATTCCTTGCATTCACTAATGCACAAATACCCTTGGGAAAGGTATTAATCCATCTCTTCCCTCTAGTTATAGGTTAAATAACAGGACAGATTGGGTTCTATAGCCTTGGCTGGCAAGTCTACTGCAGGATAATCATCTGCCCAGTCAGTCAGGTCTCTTTCAAGACATGATCACCTAAAGCGTGTATCATGTATGGCACTTGACTGACTGACTGATGTAATTGAATAGTACTTACATATATTTTAATGCATAACATACAACCTTATAAATAAACAAAAAGTTTTAGAAGGCTCCAGAATGTCATAGTATTACTACAGATGTGTAGGATTTTAGAAATTTCATGTTGGGGTAAAATTTTCAAAGGATACAAATCAACTGAATTAAACCATTTTATTATTTTTTTAAAAACAAATTTCATCAAATTATGACACAGGACATCAGTTATTTTACAAAATGTCATAACCCTAATAGACATCTTGTGAGGAGTTAAATCACTAAAGTAGTAATGGTGTGCTAGGATAATTTGATAAATATTGCTTTATGAGAAAAAAAACAAAGAAATGATTAACAAAGAACTTTTGTTATTTAACCAAACTTGTATATACCAAAATCTGCAGCACAGACATACACACTTTTTTCTTTTAAATTCTTGTATGTGTGTGCGCATACACAACGATCTACTTCAGGAGTGAGCCAGTCTTGTTGGTTTTAATTTCCAAAGAAAAAGGTTTGCTAAGATCACTTGATATGTCCCATTGTGAGCATGGAATTTATAAGTAACATTACTTTTGCTCAAAATAGCTTTCCTTCTCTTAGTTATGTCTAATTATGAAATCCACCCAGTTCAGCAATTAAGAGGATAACATTTACTCATGATATAACTCCAAAACCAAGTCAGGAAGAGTGTTTAAAAAAAAAAAAAAAAGTTATTTGATATCACTCTATAGTAAAATATTGAGAAAAATGTCCCATGGTTACATTATATATATCAAGCACAAAGTCCAAAGTCATCATGACTGATGATTTCAGCATACAGGCCTTGCTCAAACTGCTGATCATGCAAAATTATGAACTTTCTTCCAAAACCTGTAACTGGGGTCCATTCAGCATAGTTGCAGTATAAATCACTGGTGAGCTGTGTGGGTATTAAATAGACACACACGTGCCTGAGCAACTGTTTGCAACAGAGATTGGATAGCTGGCTTAGCAGATGAGCATACTTGGAAATGAGTAACCTTACACAGATATAAACATTTTCACATATCACCTGAAGAAGAACAGTATTGTTTTGAAACATGAAAATTTTTGTATAGTGATATTATGCTTTTATAACCCATTGTAATAAAAAAATTACAATACATACGGCAATCCTTCTTTTATATACATTTCATTGAATATGACAATATTTTTGGCAGTACTCAAAGATAAATGATCTGAAGACAAAATGTTAAAAAAAAAAAAAAAATTAATATTCTTTATCCATTGTATTGAATGAAACATGTTTTATGTGTGCATACACATACACACACAAGAGAAAGAACATGAGAATTGCATAATACAGACAAAATAATAGTAATCTAGATAATAAAAAAAATCTGGAAGATAAAATTTCTAGACAAAATAAAAATAAATAAAACAACTTTGATTTCCTGAAAGTTCATATTTCACCAATATTAGATATTTCACTTTGAATAATTCAAAATTCGATCTTATATTGATTCAAATTTAAAATCGATCGATTAATAAACTAAGCTGTTCAAGAGAAATCTATTTTTAAGAGAGTTTCTATTAAAAAAAGATTTTCTTTTGTTTGCCATGAACAAAGAAGGCATTTTGAAAACAGATCTGTATTGAAAAATAGAAACATGCATGACATACAGAATTGTTGCTCTTGCCTATTGCAATTGTGGGAGATGCGCATTGCTACCAAATAACAAAATAACTAAGAGGCACAATCTAACTAATTTAAAGCTACTTTTGTTTGAACACCTATGATGAAGTTAGTCTTCTACTGGATTTACCATTTTGTAACCTTATGCCAGGCTAGACTAAGTACCTCTGCTACGAACTGATGGTTAACAAGTTGCACAAAATAATGGTCCTAAATGATCCTCACTTTGCTCTTTTAACAAGGTTTTGTGTCAGACTAAGTGAATTTTTAGGATGGCTATTATAGAATAAGGATGTGCGTTGTGGTGCAGTAGATATCAGCTCGGAACGAGAAATCGGGGAGCCGAGTTCGAATTCCAGTTGAATTCCTTGCATTCACTTATGCACAAATACCCTTGGGAAAGGTATTACTCCATCTCTTCCCTCCAGTTATGGGTTAAATAGCAGGACAGATTGGGTTCTATAGCCTTGGCTGGCAACCAATCTACCACAGAAAGCAATGGCAACCTACTACGGGATAATCTTCTGCCCTGTCAGTCATGTCTCGAAAAAGACATGATCGCCCAAGCGTGTTTCACGTATGGCACTTAACTGACTGATTATAGAATAAGGGTTAGTAAGTATAATTCATTTTTATAGCCTCATGCCAGACAAAACTAAATTTAATACATATCTACTAGGTGTCCGCTTTCATAGGCTACAAAATTTTGTTCAGCATTATTACAAGAATAATAAATTTACAGGTTATAAAAAAAAAATTCATTCATTCCAGGATATTCGTTTCTAGTCAATAAATGCAACACCGAGACATTTTTTAGATTAGCAGTTTTAAGTGTTTCACCAATTAATTCTGAGGGTAACATACAGAGTTGTACAAAATTTAGGGATCTTAACTGTATATAGTTTTTTTGCCTTGATATTATAAGAAAAAACAAAAACAAAGGATATCTAAACCAATTCATACCTTTTCATTTTCTTTAAAAGGAAAAGAAGAGAGAAAATGGATAACAAGAGCAGAATGATGTTGTGTAATGGTGAAACAAGTTTAACTCTTGGACCGTTCACACATGTCCTTAAAAATGACTAAATGGAGTCAAAAGAACTATATTAGTTCTCTTTAAAAGACATGCACCCAGAGTTATCTTTGTTTAGTTTTACAACCAGTCGTCATAGTACTGTTGGCCACCCCCAATTAAGAATATACACAAGATGGATTACCAAATTAAAACTAGTTGTGACAGTTGCCTATTTCCTACTGACACTAGTGATCAGGATTCTGACCCAGGTGTGTAAAAAAAAAATTTTCAAAGCAGCTCTTGAAAAAGATTTACAAAGCCATTTTTATATCCCCATCTGGTATCTTGTACAAAGTAAAGCTTAGTTAATTTAATAACAAGTTGGAAAAAAAAAAAAAAAAAGCAATTTATTTTAACTGATAGTTCACCAAATACAAGGCCCAAGAGCCAATCAAAGTAGAGGGTTACTAAGTCAGATTGTAAAGAAAAGTGAAGTAAGAGTATTAATAGAATGAGTAGGATAGATAACACTTGACACAGACTATAAAGAGACCATCTTGCAAGGAAGCCTTCTCTCATGAGTGTTCCACAATTAACAATTCTGGGAATGAAGCTGTCTGAATGGAACTTGCTTTTTATAAAAAGGAACACAAAGACAATGTGGAAAGTTTGCTACCATAACCACGGCATAACAGATCCTAGCTGCACTTCTGATTATTTACTAAATGACACCTACCTGCAAGGATAAATATAGCACAAAGTTATGTGGGTGTGAGAAGTGAACTGTCACACACATTTGTGCGTAGAGTAAAAAATTGTCCAATTCTCTCAGGAGTTATTTTTGGGACACCTCAGACATCAAGGATTAACCTGTTTATATGCAATATGAAACAATGCCGGGAGGATAAGGTCCCTTGAAATAAGATATTCTCTTTTCAATTCCTGACCATGAAGCCAGATACAGTTTAATCCCGTGCATAGGCACAGTGTTAAAACATACAGTGAGAATCAAACTCAAGGTATTTGTACACAAATTTAAGGAAGGCAAGGTTGATATCAGTCGTGATACAGTAGAGTAGTCATGGGTAAAATGCGGCTTGTCTGGCTTACTTGAATGGCATGCCTAATTCAATTAGGAAAATGTCAAAATTTTCTTTTTCTTTCGTTCTCACGAGTTCACTCTCATACTTAGCCAGATATAGAAACAATGATTAAGTACAATGTTTATTGAATTTTCTAACTTTTTACTGAAGGTAATGTTTTTTATAATTTTAAACCATTGCTGATTTTTACTAAGGACTATCATACATGTAAACATTTTTTGCTTTAGAAACAGGAAGCATCCGTAATGATGTTTTCTTTTCCTCTCTAAATAAATATATTTTCTTTTAAAAAATATTTTTGTCTAGTCTTCTTCTACGTGCCCTGTCCTTTCAGGACACAGGTGACCATGGCTTTCCATGCCTCCATATCCCTGGTGGCTCTTAGCATGCCTTTTCCTGTTACACCATGCAACCCTCGTTCCATCATCCAATTGATTAGATCCTTCAAATGTTATCCGCTGCTTTCCGGTCTCTTTTTCCCCTCTCTCTGGCCTGTTAATATCAGGTTCTCCAAGCCCTCTTTCCTCATTGCATGTCCCAGGAACTTCAGCTGTATCATTTCCAAAACCTCATCATTGCTCACATGCTCGATCCATGATATTCGCAGAATCCTTCTGTAGAACCACATTTCAGGTGCTTCAAGTTTTTTCTTCATCTTTGATGATATTGTCCAACATTCACTGCTATATTGAAGAATCGACATCACATAGCAATCCAGTACTCTTTTCTTTGTTTCTAGCGAAATTGTCCTGTTTCTTAATAGTTTACTCAACTTCTGGAATGCTTCCTTCACCATGCCAATTTGCCTTCGGATCTCTGTGTCATGCTTTCCATCCTTTGTTATAACACTTCCCAGGTATTTAAATTTTTGTGCCTACTTGATTTTAGTATCCTCAACCTGTATTTGGCATATTGGGTTGCCTTTTTTTTTTTTTTTTTACTGATGACCATGAGTTTGGTTTTTAGAAAGAAATTACAGTAGAATCATGTGTTAATTGCACTTCCATCAGTGATAAGATTATAAACAAGACTACATTTTTTTTTAATTATAGAAAGAATCCTATCTAAAAAAATAAAATAAAAAAAATACCCCCTTCTAAAGCAAATGCTTATGATCTTCTATAGTGAAAATGGCTGTAGTACCTTCAACAAAAAATTACCATAATTTTTTTTTTTTTTTTGCAAGTAGTGCATCCATCTTATGATGAACCATGTCTAATGATGCTCATTGTTTGAAAAAGGTTGCCCATGCCTGCAGTAGACACTCAAATTAATTTTCAATGTATTCTTTCATTTTCACAATGTTAACTTTTATTTTTTGCCAGCAAAGAAATAAAGCATAACAAGTTATCAACTTTATCATCACAATTCAAATTGATATTTTTAATATTTTCTATAGCGTAATTCTATCATTGAGTTGTTTAATGATAGCAACAGACTTTATCTGTTATATCTTAAAATCAGTCAAGTGCCACACATGATACATGTTTGGGTGATCATGTCTCAAAAGAGACAAGACTGACTGGACAGAAGATTTTTCCCCACAATAGATTGCCATTACTTTCTGCAGTAGACTAGTTGCCAACCAAGGCTATAGAACTCAATCTGTCCTGCTATTTAACCCATAGCTGGAGGGAAAAAGAAACAAAATTAATACCTTTCCATAAGTGAATGCAACAAATTTGACTTGAACTCGGCTCTCTGACTTGTCATTTCACGCCAATATCCACTGCACCACAATCGTTAGTCAGTTAAGTGCCATACGTGAAACACACTTGGGCGATCATGTCTCGAAAGAGACATGACTAACTGGGCAGAAGATTATCCCGCAGTAGGTTGCCATTGCTTTCTGCGGTAGACTGGTTGCTAGCCAAGGCTATAGAACCCAATCTGTCCTATTATTTAACCCATAACTGGGAGGAAGAGACGGATTAATACCTTTCTTAAGGGTATTTGCACATAAGTGAATGCAAGGAATTCAACTGGAATTCGAACTCGGCTCCCCGAGTTCTCGTCCCAAGCCGATATCCACTGCACCACAACACACATCCCTAAAATCACATATTGAAATAAGATATGATGTTGAGTCCAGGCTTTGTCAATTTCCATCAGCTATTGTGATACAGCACCAGAGCCCTCATCCAGATGTAAACCTTACATTGTCATATATGATGTTTGACAGATTGCCTATCTCTCCACTGGGATGGGTGTTTACAACACCCTCTATTATGATGGTTTCTCATGCTTGCAACCTGGGTGCAGCTGTGAGGTCATGTGATTATGTGTTCAGCAGCCAGAAAGGTCACCTCAGGTCAATTCATCACTTGGTTCCCTTCATGGTCTGGTGTGACATCGAGAACAAATTCTATTCTGGCATGATCTAAAGTAAGACATGTACTACAATAACGTTGCTGCCATATTTTAAATTTGTGTTTTAATTCTCTAAATATGTTTCAGTCATTAAATTTCATGTAATTCATTGTTTGTACTTGCATAATAACCAGTTTCATTCCATATCATTTATGGGGATAATCGAAATCAATTTATATCGGCAAAAACCTTGTACTGGAGGAGGAGAGCCAGTTAGTTGAACTAAATTTTACCCAATACAATGCTCTAAAGCCACTCGAAGTAGAGGATCATTGTTAAAAGGGGTCATGACGAATGAGAGATACAATATGAATAGAAGAGAGGGTGATAAGTGAAAATTATAAGGATAAGGATGGAAGATAGCAATTGACCCTTGACTTCAGGTTAGACTGATTTATTTAATGTCAACCCTTTATAGGTCATTTAAAGTCAAACTTTAATTTTCTTGTGAGTTTTTAAGAAATAAAAAATTTCACAATTGAATACATGGGTAGATGATATTCAGCTTTTTTGCATATGCACGTTTCTATAAACATGATTACTAGAGGTGGTGATATGCATTTTATGTTGAATTTTTTTTTTTTGTAAGAATGAATGAATGATTCTTTTGCTATGGCTTATCAACTTAGTTATTTAAAACCAGAAAATATTTTTAGATTCTAAGAAATCTTTTTGAAGATAATGATTTAGTGATACAAGTCTTACTAATTAAGTCATAGATGGGGGGAGAAGAGATGGGTTCATATCTTTCCCAAGGGTATTTATTTGCGTGTAAATGAATATAATTAACCTGACAGGAATTAGAACTGCTATCCAATTAACCATTCTGAGCTATTATGAATTATACTATGCACATCCAAGCTAACAGTACCTGGTCTTCACAGGTGGTTACCCATCAAGGTACTAACTAGGCTCAATGTTGCTTAACATATCTGATCATATAAGAACCAGCGTTTCAACATGTTGACTTCAAGAGGTTAGGAATAAAGTGTTCAGGAAAGTGGCAGTTCTTTGTGAAAAAGCTAATTGAAATTTCTTACATTTGGAACACAGGAAACGACTATTCTTCCATTCCTTAGAAATAGCAGGTGGAACTAAAGAAAGGAGCTAATCTGAACATTTGCCATGGACATAGTTGTGACATTAATGACATGCTTGCAACATTAACCATTTAACACATGGAAGATAAAAGAATACTATTTTTATAATTAATCATGAAGAACACATCCTAACAAACCTGGCAGTGAGAAAAAAAAAACCTTACTGCTTCAGTTTAATGCTTTACTGCTTACCACATCCATTTTAACAGCACAAATAATTTCTTCATTCATTCAGTCAGTCAAGTGCCATACATGATACACACTTAGGCGATCATGTCTCTTCCGAGACATGACTGACTGGGCAAAAGATTATCCCGCAGTAGGTTGCCAACCAAGGCTATAGAACCCAATCTGTCCTGTTATTTAACCCATAACTGGAAGGAATAGACAGATTAATACCTTTCCAGTGAATGCAATAAATTCAGCTGCAATTCGAACTTGGCTCCCCGATTTCTCGTTCCGAGCCGACATCCAATGCACTACAACGCACATCCAATTATCAGTTACTTACTCTGCCTTGTTGCAGATTGTGCATAAACACGAGATTATTCACTTGTTAATTTTTTTGAGCCTGCTCTTCCATGCTGACTCAAGGCATGTTGGAAAAGAGCACTTGGAGATTTTCCTGCAGTAGATTGCCAGTTCGTGTTAGACTGGTTGCTAACCAAAGCTATAAGATCCAGTCTGAGCTATTATTACCCCTCTCCGAGATGGTTTTGAATTCAGATTTTTCTTCTCCTAGACCAGTTGCTACCCAAGGCTTTAGAACTCGGTCTGTTCTGCTAGTTACTCTTTAGATAGAGGGGGGAGGGAGATGGATTCATACCTTTCCCAAGGATGTAAGTAAATGTAACAAATTCAAATTGAATTCAAACTCCTCAATAACAGCCACAATCCATTACTCCACCATGTCTTTTCTTACCTATACAATATTTCATTTTATTTATTTATTTTTAATCATTTCACCCTAAGGTGATAATACCATGAAGACACAAAGGACTACTGGGCATGAAAGAAAAGATTTCAGTGACAAGAAAAGACAATGAAAGAACAAGATTCAGAAAGGCAATGATAACTGAATTTGCATTTAAATTTTTGAAGATTGTAGATACCAAGGAGGAAAGCTCATTAGAAAAAATGCCATGAAAATATTTATGAAAAAGACAGAGGGAAGTCACATCACAGCAGCACAAATAAAAAATGATTGAAGTCAAGATCAGGGCTGATAACATTACAGACACTTCTTTGAATTTTGTTGAAAATCTAAAGATATAGCACCAGACTAGTTATAACAGTGATATTGCATGCATGGTAGATTTATAAATGTGCAAGGTGGATTCTGGCACAAAAAAAAAAAAAAAAAAATTGTCTATCATTAATCCTACCCTGATTTGAACACCTAACCTGGAGATAAGCAAGTAAGTAGCATATCCACTATACCAATGCACTACTGCTTGAGCAGCATGGTAAGAATTCATTTGCAAATAATAATCTATGTCCTAAAAAATTTGACTAAACCAACCATTTCTGTCACCTATCCATAGTAGCTTTCCCAGTTGTTTTTTCTCCAATTCCAATGCTGTCCATCAATAAGCTGATTGATCTAAGTTCTTATTTGGTCGACCTCTTTCCATAATTTAGATTTCATAGTAACAGCTGTTCTTTACTTATTTACATTCAGATTAATATCCTCATCTTTGTTATCATCACAAAGATTTGGTCATTGTGCCTGCCAGCCATTTTCAGGTAACTGTTGATCCAGATAAAGCTTCAGAGTATTTAAAATGGAACTCTTTAGTTAATCTACAGAAGAAGAGTTTCTTCCACTGTCCATATCTAGGGACATCTTGTTTTTAGTACTGCTCAATTATAGCTCACTGTGTTTTCACCAAGTCTAAAGGTGTACTACCCATCCCAGAGATTGAACTCACAATTCAGAAATCAATACTAATCTACTTGGCTATTGTTTAGTTCTTCGGCAATGACCACTAAAATGCACATGCCTTTCACATATTGTTGCCATAATCTTTAGTAGGTTTAATATATAAGTTAGTAAGAAGTTAATAAGAATATACAGATACTACACTGACCCTTGGAGAATGTGTCAATACATACATAATGCTGTCATTTTTATATGTACTAAAACATCATTTAATAAGTTTTCGGCCTGACATATAAATGGCGCCACTAATAAAAGATCCATATGATGTTTTTTATGAAGTACTAACCTTAGGAAGTGTCCTAACTGAAGATGGAAAGTGCGACACGGAGATCCGAAGGCAAATTGGCATGGCAAAGGATGCGTTCCAGAAGCTGAGCAAAATACTAACACACAGGAAAATCTCACTGGAAACAAAGAATGCTGAACTGCTATGTGATATCAGTTCTTCAATATGGCAGCGAATGCTGGACAATATCATCGAAAATGAGGAAAAAACTGGAAGCAGCGGAAATGTGGTTCTACAGAAGGATGCTGAGGATATCGTGGACTGAGCATGCAAGCAACAATGAAGTGTTGGAAAGAATGGCAACAAAGAGGAAATTGATACTGAGCATCAGGAAGAGACAACTGAAGTTCCTGGGACACGCAATGAGGAAGGAGAGCCTGGAGAACCTGATACTGACTAGCCAGATAGAAGGAAAGAGAGACAGAGGAAGGCAGCGGATAACATATCTGCAGGGCCTGATCAGGTGGTTGACGGAACGGGGGTTGACAGGAGTAATGGGAGCAAACATACTAAGAGCCACAAGGGATAGGGAGACGTGGAGAACCATGATCGCCTACGTCCTGAAAGGACAGGGCACATAGAAAAAGAAGAACCTTCAAATGGCATTTGAAAAATATAAACCCAATCGGATTATTAGTTTACAAATTACAATTATTTAAGTGAAGCTACTGCTGCAAATTTTCAAAACAAATGGAAAAACCTGAATTTCATGTGTTGATAAAATATTGCTTTCTGATTGTAAAAAATACTGTTCAAGCAAAGCAATGGCTTGATAAACATTTGGACTCTGCTCTGTTGGAAACAACAGTTAAGAGTTGGTATGCTGGCTTTAAACGCGGTTGTACAGACACAAATAATGCTGAACACTCAGATCACCCAAAATCGGTATCTGCCCTGGAAAACACCAAAAATATCCACAAACCCATTTTGGCCGATCATAAATTGATGTTGCATGAGATAACAGGAATTGAAAATTTCAGAAGGAAATTTATTCACCATTTTGCATGAAGATTTGTCAATAAGAAAGCTGTGTTCAAAGTGAGTGCCACATTTGCTCACAGTCAATTAAAAACAACAACATGTTGACAATTCAGAGCGTTGTTTGCAACTGTTTCAACACAGAGTTTTTGCGTAAATATATGACAATAGATGAAACATGGATCCACCACTTTACTCCAAAGTCAAATCAGCAGTCAACTGAGTGGACAGCAGCAGGTGACAGCTGTCCAAAGTGACCAAAGATGTAAATATCAGCAGGCAAAGTTTTGGTCTCCATATTTCGGGATGCACAAGATATTTTGTTCAATTATCATAAATAATGAATATTATGTAGCATTATTGGCACATTTGAAGAAAGAAAAAAAAAGAAAAGAAAAACAGCCACAAATTAAGAAAAAGTTATCTTTTACTAAGACAACACACTGTATCACAAGTCAATCACAACGATGGCAAAACTATATGAATTGCACTTTGAATTCCTTCTACATCCACCCTGTTCTCCAGATCTGGTCCCCAACAACTACTGGCTGTTTGCAGACCTCAAAAGAATGCTCCAGAGAAAAAGATTTGGCTCTGATGAAGAAGTGATATTGGAAACTAAGGCATATTTTGAGGCCAAAGACAAATTATTCTACGAAGAAAGTCATCAAATTGTTAGAGAAGCATTGGAATCAATATATCATCCTAGAAGGAGACTATGTTGATGAATAAAGTTGAATTTAGCCTAAAAGTTGTTTTATTAGTCAGGCTTGGGATTTATTGAGTGATGTGTTATATTGATAATGGCATTGTCAAGATCTTTCTGCTTAAATTACTCTTTTAATAAGTGTGACATTAAAAGAGGATATAATTTATTTAGATACAATGTTCTTGAGAATACTGCTATTGAATCTTGCCAAAATGTTAATCTTTGTCCCAGATATTTTTCATTAAAATTATATCACCTAATACAAGGCTCAAGAGGCACACAAAGTAGAGAGTCATAACTGAAATGTTGATGATGAATGAGGTATTTGATATTAATGGGTTGGAAGATGGTAGGAGGTGGATTTTATGAGGATAAGGAGGATAGATAACAACTGACCTTGAAGAGGTTAAGATTAAAGTGTTTAAGAAAGCAGAGTAGTTCTTAGAAAAACTTTTTATGATTTGGAACAAAGAAAAAAATTGAGGGGGCTCTAAAACTCAGAAGTGAATACCTAATAATGCTACTGACTTAAAATTATTTATGTTATTTCTTTATCAAATCATCGTCACTATCTTTCTTGTTATCACTTTTCAGCCATTTTGCCTCCAGGTCTTTCCTCAGTTGCATATTGATCAGAGGAACCTACAGGCAATTCTGAACTGAACCCTTTATTTAATCTATGGGTTAAACAGTTTCAGTTCTACTGCCCATATCTAGGGATATTGTCATACTGTCCAAAAGTTGAGCTCATAATGAGTGATTGTTGTGATAAAGATGTGGACAATATTTTGAGTATAGTATAAATAATAACTCTTTTTCCAAGAAATTCAGAGAGAAATACTAAAATGAGTGGCCATTTTTATGGTATTGGTTAACTAGAGATTAATAATATATTACTCATAATCAGAGGTACAAGTGGAGTGGAGTAATGGCTAGCAGTGCAGAAAATGAAACTTAAGCGGAGTTCAAATTTCAACTGAGACATTTCACACTCACAGTCCTGGAAAAGGTATGAATACATCTCATCTCTCTCTAGCTGTAAGTAAAACTGCTAGACTAGACTCTCTGGTTTAGTTGTCAACCAAACCAGAAGAAAGATAACTTGAAATAAGACAAGACAACAAGAATGCCTTTTCCAGTAGCAATTGTAGCAATGCACAGTTAAACAGAGTTATTCCCCAAACATGTCCTCAATAAACATAGCATTTTTTTATTATTATTATAAATCCTGCATTCCAATTCTAGTCAATATCTTCATTAGTAAAATAAGAGTGTAATTGATATCTTATTGTAATTCTGCTTGTCCCTCCCTTAGACCCTTTTTAGCACATACTTTACACCCTACCAATACCTCATAAATAATGAACTATGCCATTTTAATCATGTAGAAAGATACAAAAGACATCAGAGATGCTACTTGGTTTAAGTAAGAAAATAAAAGAATGAGAGGCAATAATGCGTTTCCAACAGAAGTTTCAGTGAAATGAAAAAGTTGTCAAATTCAAATATTTTCATTTGTATCCCCTTCTTTAAATAAGGACATGCATCATATTTATGATTGTTATTGGAATATTTGAATACAGTTGTTAAGCTAAAATATTTAATGATGCAACAGATAAATTTCTACAGACATTTTTTGTCGTAGAACTCATGAGCTAATTCAATCATTAACTTAAAAATTAAGTTCCATCAGAAAATCCAAAAATGGTAAACCGTGAAGTTTTCATAGGTATTTCCAGTTACTGCCAATAAAATTAATGAATTTATCTGCATCAAAAATAATAGAAAAAAAAATTAAAAATACGTATAATTTCAGCAATTTTGCAATTGCATTGAATTTATTTATAAAAAATAAAATAAAACACTATTGTTGCTTGCATACAAGAAAGATTTTGATCTTTAAATCATTGAAAATAATTTCTGTAGAAGCAAGAAAGATAGTGCATTCTTATAACATGAAGCGTGTCTACTTACTGATATTAAGTACTGCTTTATTATTACCAATAACAGAGATCATTAGCAAATAAGAGATCAGGTTGTGCAGCTAATGAATATATTAAAATCACCTCATGTTTTTTTTGTAGTATTCTTAAGAGTTTTTGCAGGAATTTTGAATGAATTAAACGAATAATTAAAATTTGATTTTTTCCTATCATTAATTAAAAACATACAATTATCTTCATTAAGATTTATCAATATCAAAAATTAATTAATGAAGCTGTAATGAGAATTTTCTCTCAATGATAAAAATAATCTTACAAAGTTTATCTTGTCTTTACTTCCTGCAATAATTTTGCACATGGAACTGCTGGCAATTAATTTCATTTGCTAATTGAATTTCAAGGTCATAAAAGCAAAGCTCTTACTCAACAGGGAGTTTTTTGGGGGGAGGGGTATAATCTGATGCAAAATGCCGGGAAAGAGGGTTTTTATGCCCACCCACTAAAACAAAGTTTACTTTTTTTTATATATATATCCACTATTCACTGAATTTATTAAAAAAAATTGCTTCATAAATAAATTCTAAAAAATTTTATATATTAACTTTGAACTTAAAATCACTTTACACAGGGTATCGACAGATTTTTCTTTTTATCAGTACCGTATTCCTTCAGAACGTAGGGTCATCATGGCTTTCAATTCAATTATGTTCATATTCTTTATTATTTGTGTGTTGCCATATCTTGGGAAAGATAATGGTTGCGATTTCCCATTGCTTTCATTCACTTCAGTTATCCTTCTCCTAGACTGGCTACCATCCAACCTACTCTCTACTTTTTAGCTGGGCGGTGATGGATCCATGCTTTCCCCAGAATAGAATTTAAGAATTTAAATGCAACAAAATAAGCAATTTGAACTTAATTCACAGATTTCACTATAAGTGTAGGCCTACAGTATATTGTTCTACACACTACACAGTGAACACAAAAACTAAAAAAGTAAAAATTAAAAAGCTAAGGTTGCTATGAATCTTAGACCTCAATTGATTTTTTTTTTTCAAGCTTTTTAACATACAGGGAAAGAGACACCTGCTCATTGATAAAAAAAAAAAAATAGTGAACTTTTTAAACTTAGTTTTATACATTGAATACTTTTTTTGAGATTATAAAACAAAATTGATTAATTTTTAATATTTTGTTTTTGTTCATCGACATCAGAGAGCCCTTCAAACGTATTTTTTGTTAACCTAACACTAACAGACTTCTTGTTTCTAATCGATTCAACAAAACAACCTTATCAAAAACATTACATTTAATATTTATTTCCTTCAGCTTAAACAGTTGTAACAAATATAATGTAAGAAAATTCATAAAAATAAAATGCAGAGGAAAAAAAGGAAGGAGACACCCAATGTTTAAAATGCGAGCTCTGTTACTAATTGAAAAGAAAAAAGGTAAAACAAAAAAAAACAAAAAAAAAACTAAGTCCCTCATTCAAAGAGAGAAAGAATTATGGGGGTATCATTAAAACTGCATTTAAAACGTTAATTAGTTATTTTATAATTTTAGTTATACAATTTCAAATTCATTCATTTTACTTCCAAAATACCGGCTGACTGCTTTCTAGCTTTTGTTTTGTTAATCTGTAATGGAAAACTAAAGAAAAGTCTCCCTGCATGGGTGTAATTTTTTTGGTAACAAACTGTGTAGTAGACTTACTTTTGTTTTTTTTTTATATACTTTAAGTTGCAAATAGGTAAAAAGAAAACTAATAAATCAAATACATCTGTAAACGATTTTTAATTGTTTAATGAAAAAATAATTTTAAAAAAATCTACTCACTTATAAATTTTTACTTTGACAACGGTTTTTTAACTCTCAAAAAAGGTCGAAGTAAAACAAATATTTAAATCCCCTTTTTTTTACCGTTTACGTTAGTAATTTAGTTTGTTGGGAAAAAAATAATGAATGAGTCAGAGTAACGTACTACTAAATAAAAAATACATCATAGGATCCCCACCCCCAAAAGCACACAACAATTGTCCATTGTTGATAAATAGAGATGTTGCAAGCATTTTTTGTTCAACATGCTTTTGTTTTTCTTAAGGGGGCAAACCTTTCGAAATATAGTCAGCATTTATTTGTCTTTTTATTCAGGTTGCAAAAAGAAAAATGCTTAAGTTTCTATTATAAACGGGGGGAAAAAAAAATCACCCATCGATATTTACGGATTTTACTTTTACGATAAAGTAATCACGTGACCAAATACATTCCCTAATAATTCTGTCTTGTTCAATCAATAAACACTGGAATTCTTTGTTTGGGAAAATTAAAAATCAATTTTATTATCCCCATTTTTTTTATTGTACCGGTATCAATCTTTGAATATTTTCTATCTACGCATGTCATCAAAATTTCAAGAAAAAGCTTAATTCGGAATATGAAACAAAGTTAAACAAAATAAAGGCTAAACACAGTTATTATGGGAGATGAAAAGTGTGGAGGCATTTTCGGGGTGGGTAAAAATGTATTGTTGCAGCAACGATAATCTTCTACAGTTGGCAATATATATATATATATCGTCCACTACTACTTGTTTACTGACATAAATTCTCTTAAAGTTACATCACGTTTTCAATCTATTTAACGATATGAACAATAAAAGTTCACCACCTTAAAAATTTTAAGAATGAATGAAATGAAGATTAGAAAATTAAAGCTATTGCTTCCAATATAATTTTCCGTTCCCCTACAACACGAGAATTTGAATAGATGCACTGCTTGTTATTAAGTATAAAAGAATTCTATATTCGATCGTCTCTAATGTAAATTGTATTTTAACTAAAAAAAAAACCCTTAAAATTTGAGCCGTTTTTTCTTTCATGGGAGATATTTAGTAATTTTTGTCTATTCGTAATAAATAATTGTATGCTGAGCGCTCACAACAACAAAAAAACACGAGTATAGTTTTACTTACAATCATCTCGTTGTTTGATAAAAGATGCAGAAATAGAATTCTCAAAATTCCGAATAATTTTGTAGAAAATATTTCAGGGTCGTTTTTTCTCACTTTTAACTGTTTCTCTCGACAACAGACTAGGAATTCGGTTGCACCGAAAAGAAAGGGAGTCATTAAATTTACGATGAAGTAGGAAAAAAATATTTGGGGTTAAAGCGAACGATATAAATAAAGTTAGGTTTATTTATTAAAATTCTAATTTTTAAAACTTGAAAAGAAAAGACAGAGCCCAAACGAACGTTAAAAAAAACAATAAGAAGTAAATAAATACTGCTAAAAGAGAACAATCATCAATCCCTCCATGCAATGTTTGTCAAATCAAATTCGAGTGCAAATAAATATACTAACAGGGTGAAAATAATTCCTCTTCATTATTTGAGAAGAGGATTAATTCCCCCCACACTAAAAAAAAAAAAAGTTTTTAACTTACTGAACCCTGAAAAACACCATGCAACAGTTAAAAAATGTGTCGCACAAAAAAAAATACAAAACAGTAATTACGGTTTTTGTGCCATTCAATTCGACATTCCAGAGAAAATTAGGCGGGTATGCTAAGCCCAAATAAATTGCTATTCTGAATTATTTAAGCGAAGGATTATTTTTTATTGTTAGTGTTATTTTTTCAACAATATCAGTCATTCAAAAAAAAAAAAGCAAATTCTCAAATTAAGATCGTTGTGTCAAGTCAACTAGTTTGGCGACATTAGGTAAACAATTAAAGAAAAAAAAACTGCAACAGCCTCTGTGGGATTTTGTTTTTCTTTTTGTGACTAAAGTTTCTGTTACTAGAAAAAAAAAAAAGAAGAAAGAAAGAGTACTTTAAAGTTATTCAAAACTTAAAACGAAATAAAAATAAATTTGGTTGGAGAGAAATATTTTTATTTTTCCTTATTCCTTTGAAAATAAAATCCCGAACAACCTTCGCTATGGAAATTCAGAAAAAAAATTTTTTTTTTTTTTGTATGGTAATTATTTAGTGAAAATTAAAAGATTTTACTATTTCTAAAAAAATAATTTTTTTTTTTTTAAATGGAAAAAAAAAAAAAATCCTTTTTTTCCAAGTTTTTAATTTTTAACCTATTTCAAAACAAAAAAAAATCTTTTGTTTTTATGATGCTTTTAACAAATTTTCCTTTTTAGATGGTTTTTGCAACCTTCAGATTTTTTTTTTCTAATTAAAAAAAAAAAAAAAAAAAGACTGACTTCAGTTTCAGGTATTTTTAAAGAATAATTCTTTTGTTTGTAAATTTAATGAGATAAGAAGTCACAAAAACTAATGAAAATAAAAATACTGATAACTTTTTTTTAACTGGAATTTATTTTAAATTTAAATAATCTATTTTTCTTATGATTGTTCCGAAGTTCATTAATAAATTAAAAAAATATCATCATGCAAGCAACACAAGAAAACAAATTAAAATGAAAAAGTACAAATAGGGAGAAAAATAAAACGGAACAATACCTGATAAGGAGAGCGAAAGATCCTTTCCTTGTAAACTTTTTATAAATTGTTACTTTCAAACCCTTAACGTGTAAAATTCTGCTATCCAATGATCTACCCAGGTTTTTAACGTGTATAAAAAAGCATAGGTACTTTGTTGATTTTTTTTTTTTTTTTTTAGTGTGTGTGCTTACGTTTTTTTTTATTTTTTTGCTTTTTGTTTTACTTTTATTCCGTGTGGTACGACTGACCAATAAAATCCTAAAGCATGGTACACTTGTTTATTGTAAACTTGCTTTTCTTCTTTCTCCCACACGGTGAAAGTGACAACCGCACACAGCACGGCTCGACAGAGACACGTGTTCTGTTCATTCTTTGTAGTAATGCGTGTGTGCATTTACTACCAGTAGCTTTCAACCTTAGACGCTTTGGCTCGGCGGTAGAGCAAAGGACCAAGAGGCCTGGGGTTCCAACACAAGTGCCGGGTCTGCGTGATTCATTACCAAAGCAAATAAAGGAAAACTCCGATTATTACGGAGAATAGTTCTTCCTTCTCTAAAGGATATTTTATTACAAATAGTAAAAAAAATCCACACAATTTAAACTGATCATGTGGATGCACAAGTTAAAGTATCTATGTGCATACAGCTCATGTGTCTGCCTGTCAATATTTTTTTTTTTTTGTGGTTCTGTCGGTGCTCAGGCTCCTAGTAAGTCGTCTATCGAGAAAGCAAAACGGATGAAAATAAGTATAAAATATAAATGTCCATTTTTTTTTTAGCTTTGTTTTGCGATTCCTACTTGTAACTTTGTATACCCAATTCGGAAAAAAATAACAAGTTGTAGGCTTAGCCAGTCATTTTTGTTGGTTTCATTTTCTTTTCACGATAAATCCGTGAAATTTGCTTTGTTAATCTTTTGTATAAAACGGCTGCGTGTGTTTTTCTATGTTCAGCTTTTGGGGGTACCTCGTAGTAAGAATATGTTTGGACTTCATTTTTTCTTCTCCGACGTTGTCATTTCACAACAACAACGACGAACGACTACAAGTAGTAGTAACAATATAGTCATGAGACCCGTCTTACTTTGCCTGCTAGCCGCCCCCTTTTGTAGCAGCAGCAGCATTGAAGGGGTTGTTGAGTCTGACTATGACAACCCTACAAGAGGAGGAAGATGAGCAGAAAAAAATACCATCACATCATATCATCATCATCGTCGTCTATCTAGCATCATGAAAAAGTGTAAACCCCACTTCGCTTTGCAGATATGGCAAATAAAAAGAAAGTATGGATATACGGGGATAGGGGAAAGGTTGCAATGATGGAGACAGCAAAGAAAGAGACAGAAAGAATTCAAATCAAGTAGTCGCCTTTTTATGTTACTGAGCTGCAATGTTGAAGACCCTAACTCAAAGACTCCCAACTCTTAATTCTTTCGTCATTACGTTTCATACGTTCGTTTAAGCCTTCCCCCCACTTTCCTTTTTCTGTCTTTTTATCTTCTTCTCTTTTTAGAAAGATAGATAGGGCGGAAACAGGAACACTTTTTTCTTTTCTTTTCTTTCCTTTCACCTTTTTAACTCTCGATAGTAGAGTGTTGTAATGTAGATATACAAAAAGATGAGACGAAAACGGTAATTTTCTTTTTGCTTTTTAACTCGCCCTCTTTCAAAAGAGAGAGTTACAAAAAATGTGATTCTTTCCTTTCATTATTTTACTTTTCTTTCGTTTTCTTTAGAGATCGATAGAGAGAGAGTGATAAAAAACTAAAAAAAATCAGCTTGTTTTAACTCTTTCCCTTTCATTTTTTTTTTAAAATCTCATCTTGTTATGTAGATAGTGGTCATGTAGAAATTGTAGATTTTACAACTACACGAATGAACTGGCTGTTAGGGAAAAGGTGGTAAAAGCGTTCTGCACGAGTTTTCGAAGTGGGGAGGGTTTGCTTATTCTGAAAATGAGCATTCCATTCGGCTTTTATTTCGGATCTAAGATACTGTGTAGTGTGTAAAAGTGTGTGTAAAAGAGATAGATGATGAATAGACTAAGAAATTAGTGTGTAGTAGACAGAATAAAAATGGATTGATATGGATATGAAGAAGACTGTTAGAGTGTTCTGTTACTGTTTATTCAATAAATATGAATCAATAGAGAGACTAGAGATGGAGATACATACAAATTAAATTAAATACATGAATACTAGACTGTAAGTGTAGGTATAGAGACAGTAACAGAGATATATACAGATATAGACTATATAGTAGAACCAATAATTCTGTCTCTACAACGTTACCTTACTGATTTTTCATCCCCTCACCCATTTTATTTTGGACAAATATCTCTCTCTCTCTCTCTCTCTCTCTCTCTCTCTCTCTCTCTCTCTCTCTCTCTCTCTCTCGTGTGTGTGTGTCTGTGTGTTATTTAGCCCTCTCTTGCCCAATGTGGATCTCTCTTGCTGTCCTGCATGCAGTCTCTCATTTTTATCCTTCGTATCTCCAGCGATCGATTTTTATTTAAGTTGAGGGCTTTTCCGCGACGAAGACAAACAGTTTTTAAAGGATTGAAAAACTGTCTTCTCTAGGTTAATCGAGTTTGTCCTCGGGTGTTAGCGATGGCAATGACGGTAAATTCCCCACCCGCCACAAAAAAGATGAGGCCTTGACATTCCTTATCTAATTTTCCAGTTGAAGATGACACATTTCCACGGGTATCAATCGAGAATACATAATTCAATTCTAAGAACAAATGACTGCACTTGCTGCCTAGCATGTTCAACAATTTTTCCAGTCACAATGGCAATGCTCAATTCTTGAGCTAAGCAAGATTATATTAGGCTTAAAGCAAATGAGCCGTGTCCCTTCGCTGTTAGTACTACTAATAATTGTATTTGTTATTGATTATCATTAAAGTATATATTTTTTTAGAATATAGAACGGAATTTTAAAAAAAACTTGTTTCTGGATTCGACCTCCTAGTAACTAATCAAAAAGCGATAAAAAGGTTTTACCAAATGAGCTATGACCTCAGGTTTTAGAATTTCAACTCAGAGAGAGGGGAGAGGTGCCTAAAAGTTAAAACTTTAAATTTCGTCAGGATGCTTGATTCTAGACTCAAACTTGAATCAATCGTTCTAAAAAAGTTTTCTCAAATGAGCCAAATATCTTAGTCTTATTGATTGTCCTTGAAGAGTTCGAGACCTGCTAGAAGATCATAAGTTTTTAGAGTTGGGCACCTTGACGGGGTGTAACGGTGTTATGCTTGTCTCACTATATAATCATTACAATTGTTGTGTAGTGAGTTCGATTCTCACTGGGTGCCCCATAGTTTTGGCCTTGCGCTACATCAAAGTTGAGCTTAGAAAATCACCATAAGTTCTTAGAGTTGGTTTCAATTAACGTGAACATCCTGCTGTGTTAAACAAAAAAGAAATTTTGTTATTATTCGTTGATAAAATCAACGAACCAGTTGTAACCACCTTAAGAAAACATGATTAATAAATCACAAGAAGTCATTTCATATTGGCTAGCAACTACGCATTCAGAGCATTGGCTCAGATGGATCTACCATGAAACTAAATAAGCTTAAGTTTCAGGGTTCCTAATTCAAGAGGGAACCCTGAAGAACCTTTTTTTAATTGGTGAATCTTTTAACAAAGTGTTTTTTTTTTTGTTTTGTTTTTAATAAAATCCGTTTTAGTGGAAAAATCTTTAGTCAATGGGTTAAAGTAACCAATGTTGGCATTAGAAGATGCACTCTAGTTTAATTAATACTTATTCCATTTTTCCTATCGCTTAGCTAAATGAAGGTATGGATCTTTAGGAAGAGAAGTAAACATGAAAGAAAAACCATAAGATGCGCTTTAATAGGGTAGGAAAAATCATATTTATAACTATTATTTTCATCTAAAATAAGTACAGTTTTAATAAAATAAATTATATTTTAATTTAATTTTAATATATCTTAATAAAACTTACATTTAAAATGAATTTAATTTATACATAATTTAATGAAATTGTACAGGAGTTAACACCGAGTAAACTCCCTAACATTTATATACACAAAAATAATCGTAAAATTGAGAAGCAACAAGCCATGGAAACAATAAAACAAGTATTTGGACTATTGTCCTCATCTTTGTTGCCAATTGTACGACGTTTCGACCGTTGTACACCCCGACCTTCTTCAGGTGCTAGGAATTTCGAACCGAAACCTTTATTACAATCACTAGGGTATATCATCTACGTAGAGCCTCTTTTTGCTAGTCATGAGTTATCTCCCTCTAAGCCTGGTATTGAACTCACAACACTTTTGGTTAAGTAACAGGAACTAATCAACATCTATATGCACTGGGCCATGTGTCCTTAAAGATAAGAACAACTGAATTTTTTGGACTTATAAACCTAATATTCAGTAACCCTTTTTTACCAGAGTTCATATTGCAATTTTTCATGTTAATGGTTTTCTCTAGTATTTTTAAAAGAACTCATATTGCAGTTTTGGCACTAATTATTTTCTCTGGCACTCCGTATCACTGGTTCTCATATTGTATTCATCTCTATGCTTCGTCAGCTTAGGTGATTTTTGTAGCCTAGCATATGTGCTGATTCCTTAAGTGAACCTGGATGTGGTGAGTCTGTTCACCAAGGTACCCACGGTGGAGGTATTATCGGTAGTCAATGACAGACTTGCCTCGGACTCATCCCTAGGAGAACATAGCAGTGTTCCACTAGATAACCTGATGGTGATGCTGACTTTCTGAACACAAGCAACACACTTCGGATTGGGATCAAACATATCGGCAGGATGAAGGCTTAGCAAAGGGCTCGCCATTATCTCCATCACTGGCTAACATATACGTGGAATACTTTGAAGAGATGCCATTAGAATTCACAGTTCTAAAGCCAACTCTGTGGCTGAGATACGTTGATGACACCTTCATATCTGGCCACACCAGGAGGAGATCCAGACGCTACTAGACCATATGAACTCGATAAGACCATCCATACAGTTCACTATGGAAAAAGAAAGTGACAACAAACTGGCATTCCTGGATGTGCTAATAACTTGAACAGAGGTGGGATTCAAGACATCCGTATACCGCAAGCCAACATTCACCGGATAATACCTCAACTTCAACTCCCACCACCCATACAATGTAAAGAAAAGGATCGTCTGTTGCCTTCAACATTGAGCAAAAGTCATAAGCGGCCACCCAGAGTCATACGAACAGAAAATGATCAGTATAAGCAGTTCTCTACAACGAAACAATTATCCAGGGTACATGACAACAACTCCAACATACATGGAAGGGAGGGTGCATAAGGATAACAACTCTCAGAAAACAACCTCGGTTTGTCTACCCTATGTGAAGGGATTATCGGAGAAAATACAAAGGATTTGTGGTCTATATAACATCAGGGCGATCTTCAGAAGTGGTTCTACACTTTGCAGGTACCTTTATCGAGTAAAACCCCCAACAGAAGAGGACATGACTAAGGACTGCACGTTCGCCATTCCATGTGGTTGTGGAAAAAAATATAAAGGAGAAACTGGCCGCCCCCTTAAAGTAAGGCTACAAGAACATCGCAAAGCCGTAACACGAGGGGAGATAGAAAAATCAGGCATAGCTGACTATATATGGAGGGAGAAAGGGGATCACCACCCACTTTGGGATGAAGTTGAAATAATAGATAGAGAACGCCACTGGAAACTACGTAAATTTAAGGAATCACCACATATGCTAGGCTACAAAAATCTCCTAAGCTGACGAAGCATAGAGATGAACGCTATATGGGAACCAGTAATACGGAGTGCCAGAGAAAATCATTAATGTCAAAATTGCAATATGAGCTCTTGTAAAAATACTAGAGGAAACCATTAACATCAAAAATAATAGAGAAAACCATTAACATAAAAAATTGCAATATGAACTCTGGTAAAAGAGGGTTACTGAATATTAGGTTTATAAGTAAAAAAAATTCAGTTGTTCTCGTCCTTGGATATAGTTGGGTTAGTTCCTGTGACTTGACCCAAAGAGTTGTGAGTTCAATACCAGGCTACAGCAGTGGTGAACAAGTAACTTACAGGGTTAAAGGGAGATTACTCATGACTACCAAAAGAGGCACTACTACGCAAGGAATGGAGTTCATATACCCCAGAGATAAAGGGTTCGGTTCGAAATTCCTAGCACCCGAAGAAGGCCGGAGTGTACAACGGCCGGAACGTCGTACAATGGCAACAAAGATGAGAACAATAGTCCTAATAATGTAAATACTGTAAATATTACATCATCTCAGAAATATAGACAAATACAAAACGAGTATTATTTATTAACTGGTTATTAGACACGAAATCAGTAAAATTGTGAGTTTGGGGTCAAATGTAGATCAAATATGAATTGGAATCCGACAGAATGATAAGTTAAGGATTAAGTAAATTCTATACAGTTTTTTTTTTGTTTTATTTTTAGATGTGTGTAATGAGAGTTTTGATAATTTTGTTAAAAAAGTGTCTGGGGTTTTCTTACCTCGAATTTTTGTTGAGGGCTAAAAGATAAATGTTACTATTATTGCCTGAAAAAGGAAAAGAAAATTAAATTTTCGTTGATGCACGTGTTAACGAGCTGTCCATGTGAACTGCTTATCTGATAGTAAGAATGTTGCGTGTTTGTGTATAAAAGATAAAAGTGGGTTTGATTCTCATTGGTTTAGAATGGGTGAATTAATGATAGTTATACTTGCTATAATTATTTTATTATAATCATTTTTGACACTATAATGAATTTTATTTATTTTTATGGACTCGACAAAATAAGTAATATTTTATATTATTTTATAATATATTTATTTTTTCTCTTGGGTTTATTTTTTCCTGCCGAAGAATCAAATCTATGTTATTTTTTTTACCCTACCAAGGTGACTTTTCTTCCAATATATATATTTTTTACCTATGATATTTTTACAAGAAAAGGTTGTTTTAGAAAATGGATTAATTCTAACATATTTTTAGTGTATCTGTTTAAACCTTATTTTTTTAATAGATGCTCATATTTGAGTAGACGTTCTGTTTTTTAGTTTTTATATTAGGAAACAGGATAATTATTTATTTGCATCTACAGGTCTGAATATTGAAAAAATCTTGGTAAAAAAATATGCGTCCTCTGGAGAAACCGTCAGTAGATCTGACGTGTCTTGACTGCTCGGCCACATCAAATCTTCTGATCAAATAAAGTCCGAATAGTCAAATATTCAGGCCGGTAGTTGTAAATACAAGTATATCTCCCTTTACATCAGTAATTCGTTACAAGACAGGCGACTTAAATCAAAAACGGCTTAAATTACTTGTCACTAGACTAAACCACAAATAACCATTCCCAGTTCTGTATTTTATTTATAAATGCATTTTAATGATATATGGTCAATAAGAATCTATTTTAAGCTTACAAACAAATCAATTTTAGTTTTTAATATAGTAGAGAAAAAAGTAATCTAAATTTACGAAGACATGTACGTACATACTTATAAATGTTTGTAGATGTTTACAATTTGACAATCTTTACAGTACATCATGGACTCTATTTGTGAATGTGGTTTGCTCTAAGACATTATAAAATAAAATGATTTTGTAAGGTTGAATAACAAATACAGTTATTAAAATTATTTGGCGAGAGTAGAAAATAAATTGATTCACGTTAAATTTACCAATATTTACATTCAATTTGTTTATTTACTTCTGTACATACAAACGGTAAATAGTGGAACTAGCATGAAAAACGTCAATATTGAGCTCTTAAAAACAGCTAAATAATCAACAACACAGAATCACATATGTTTTCATATTTCGTTCTTTAGGATTTATGAGGATTATATTCACATTTACCGTAAATGTACGTATTTTAATGATTTTATATACTTTTATTCTTATCTAGTGTACAGTAACATGGTTTTATGTACTCTTAATGCTTTTCTAGTGATATTTTATCACTTCAATATTTGTGGTGGACAGACGTAAAGTCGAATAAAATGACTTGAACTTGATTTTTATATTTCCATATGTTTTATTTATTTATTTATTTGACAAACGGCATCTGATCGAGAACGACTTAACTGGAAACGACGTAACCTGAGGTATACCTGTACGTAATTAGATTGTTTAATAAGAAAAAAAAATGGAATCTACTCAAACACGAGTATCCATTAAAAAATAACGTTGTTTGCATATTCACCTTGCAGACCGTTACTTATGTAGAAAACTGTCCTGAGTATGACGATAAAAATACACCCGGTAGGAAGATTTTGCTGCCGGATGTGTTTTATCGTCATACCCAGGACAACACTGCTAGTAATGGTCAACAAGACCAGCTAGCTAAGAATTACCCCAGACAGAGGCTCTCCAATTCGGTAATTGCCGTCATCATTTATTATGCTTACTTTAGTTTGGCTGGCACGAGGCCAGAGTTATGAGTCACCTAGTTAGGATCAAAGTCACTACTAGTAAAGATCACCCAGATTAGCCGTTGACAAATAATCTACACAGAACTGATGGTTAATAAAATTATTTTAAAGTTTCTCGCTTGTATTTAGGTAGGTTTGTTTTACACTGCAAAATTTCAAAAGTAATTTGCAACCTTTTTTATTCGTTTGTTTGATAGTCGTAATTAGAACTTATTTTTCCTACAATTTTATTTCTTCGAATTAGGATCTGCGTAAATATCAGTTTTAGAATTTGGACAAGAAGAAGAAACTAGCCACACCAGTATGTATTTTAGATTTATTTACATTCTCTGCAATATAAATGTATAAAAAATGCCATCATAATCTCTTGTTTGTTTATCAAATTTTGATGAGGTAGGAATCCACCTTTTCTTCTCAGACGAAAAGGTGGATTAATTAGAAAGACTTGTATCGCTAAACCATTCATAAAAACACTGGACTGACCAGATTGTTAAACCAATTATATGAATTATTCAGTATAAATAAAAAAAACTAGGGTTAACATGATCCATAGCCGGTGATAAAGTCACAGAAAAAAATGTCAGGGAAAAAAATCACAAGAAAAAAAATCACAATTTTTGCTCGGAATAAAAAGTTACAATTAATTTATATTGTTATTCGGACTATTGTGCTCATCTTTGTTGCCATTTGTACGACGTTTCGGTCGTGTTTTTTTTTTTTCTAAGAATTTTGAACCGAACCCTTTATTACAATCAGTGGGGTATATCTTTTTCATCCAGTTGGAAGTCATGATTTATCTCCCTCTAACCCTGCAAGTTACTTGTTCACCATTGTTGTAGCCTGGTACTGAACTCACAACTCTTTGGGTCAAGTCATAGGAACTAACCAACGTTTATATCCTTAAGCACAAGAACAACTGAATTTTTTGGACTTATAAACCTAATGTCCAGTAACCCATTTTTACCAGAGTTCATACAGCAATTTTTTAATGTTAATGGTTTTCTCTGGTATTTTTGATGTTAATGGTTTTTTCTCGTATTTCCAAAAGAGGCATTACTAGTAATATACCCCAGTGATTGTAATAAAGGGTTCGGTTCGAAATTCCTAGCACCTGAAAAAGACCGAAGCGTACAACGGCCGAAACGTCGTACAAATGGCAACAAAGATGAGGACAATAGTCCGAATAATGTAAATACTACTTCATCTCAGAAATATAGACAAATAATTTATATGTTTACAATTTACATGTTAAATATTCATATCTACTTGCATGCTCAGTGTTTCAAATGCTGACAATTGAGATGAATATTCCAGACGACGTTACGAAGAAACTCTATCACAGTCTTGTGATCCTCCCGTTGAGAAACTCACAAGTTGCGAACGTGTTCTTACAGCGTCGACGAATTTTTCGGTGCGGAGAGGAGTGCAACTGCATCCTGTGGAAACACCTGCTTAAACATTTTTACCGGATTAGACAACCTGTGGTCACAGTGACCTCAGCTGGCTAACCTTAATCCTTCCAGGTTGATATTGTCGCAATAATACAAAGATCTAATGTTTTCGTTCTATTTTACAATTTTTAAGCAAAACTCATTAATTTACTATCAGTCCTATATTTTCCTTTACTAAGACTGACTGACATATTAACCTTTAAAAAAAATTCCCGTTTCTTTTTTTCATTGTGATTTTCTACTTGTGATTTATGTTCACCTAGATTCAACACGATCACATACTACACAATGTTACTCTTAAGCCCTAACTGCCAGGAAGACAATTCAAACTGGAAGAGTATTCTAGAATCATGTGCAAAAATTATGAAATTTAATCTGCTGGTTAATCCACCTGGCTTCGCCAAACATCCGTTAGGTGGCATTGTTTAAGTCTATAAAAAGACAAACAATTCCTCCCTCCTCCTTCTTCTTCGTTTAAGATGTAGCAGGTCATAGATGAGAACGCACCCGCTGGAACACGTTCGCTTCCTTGGTCCACTGATAACCGAACTCTTGCACACACGCACATACACACACGAGTGTATCACACATGCTTGTATCACACACACACACACACACACACACACACACACACACACACACACGCTTAATAGTTAAGTTTTATTTTTTTCCTTTCCTTTCAACTTTGTACACATTAATGTAATTTCTTTGTCTTAAGAGATGCTCTAATTGTGGTTTGTTTTAAAATCCATGTTTCTGTTTATTATCTGTACCCGGACTCACGGGAGTACGCCAAACATTGTTCGAGGGACAAATGTTCCAGGGTCCGTTAAATATTTACCTGAAAAGCGTCTAAACGTCGCAACAAACTTGCGACGCCCGCAACAAATCTAAAAGATGAGTGTCATCATCTCAGATGTTTAAATAGGGGCACAATTTCGCTGTTCAACATAGATTCTATTTTCCGTAGATACAGCCATGTAAAGAAGAATTCAATTTCCATAAAGTAACCATAGGTAGAGTCATTTTTATCAGATAATGTCAAGGAAAAAGCATTACGCCTCCTCTGGTACTTTCTGCTAGCTAAGGTAATTATATCACGAGCGCAAGTGGTCAGAGTTGGAGAGCATTACGCCTCCTCTGTAACCTGGTACCTGTCTCCTTGCATCACGAGAGCAAGTGGTCAGAGTTGGAGAGCATCACGCCTCCTCTGTAACCTGGTACCTGTCTCCTTGCATCACGAGAGCAAGTGGTCAGAGTTGGAGAGCATCACGCCTCCTGGGTAATCTGGTACCTGTTTCCTTGCATCACGAGCGCAAGTGGTCAGAGTTGGAGAGCATCACGCCTCCTCTGTAACCTGGTACCTGTCTCCTTGCATCACGAGAGAAAGTGGTCAGAGTTGGAGAGCATCACGCCTCCTGGGTAATCTGGTAACTGTTTCCTTGCATCACGAGAGCAAGTGGTCAGAGTTGGAGAGCATCACGCCTCCTCTGTAACCTGGTACCTGTCTCCTTGCATCACAAGCGCAAGTGGTCAGAGTTGGAGAGCATTACGCCTCCTCTGTAACCTGGTACCTGTCTCCTTGCATCACGAGAGCAAGTGGTCAGAGATGGAGAGCATTACGCCTCCTCTGTAACCTGGTACCTGTCTACTTGCATCACGAGAGTAAGTGGTCAGAGATGGAGAGCATTACGCCTCCTCTGTAACCTGATACCTGTCTCCTTGCATCACGAGAGCAAGTGGTCAGAGTTGGAGAGCATTACGCCTCCTCTGAAACCTGGTACCAGTCTCCGTGCATCACGAGAGCAAGTGGTCAGAGTTGGAGAGCATTACGCCTCCTCTGTAATCTGGTACCTGTCTCCTTGCATCACGAGGGCAAGTGGTCAGAGTTGGAGAGCATCACGCCTCCTCTGTAACCTGGTACCTGTCTCCTTGCATCACGAGCCGCAAGTGGTCAGGTTGGAGAGCATCACGCCTCCTCTGTAACCTGGTACCTGTCTCCTTGCATCACGAGCGCAAGTGGTCAGAGTTGGAGAGCATTACGCCTCCTTTGTAACCTGGTACCTGTCTCCTTGCATCACGAGCGCAAGTGGTCAGAGTTGGAGAACGTACGCCTCCTCTGTAATCTGATACCTGTCTCCTTGCATCACGAGCGCAAGTGGTCAGAGGTTGGGGAGCATTACGCCTCCTCTGTAACCTGGTACCTGTCTCCTTGCATCACGAGAGCAAGTGGTCAGAGTTGGAGAGCATTACGCCTCCTCTGTAATCTGATACCTGTCTCCTTGCATCACGAGAGCAAGTGGTCAGAGTTGGGGAGCATTACGCCTCCTCTGTAATCTGGTACCTGTCTCCTTGCATCACGAGCACAAGTGGTCAAGGTTGGAGAGCATCACGCCTCCTCTGTAATCTGATACCTGTCTCCTTGCATCACGAGCGCAAGTGGTCAGAGTTGGGGGTATTACGCCTCCTCTGTAACCTGGTACCTGTCTCCTTGCATCACGAGAGCAAGTGGTCAGAGTTGGAGAGCATTACGCCTCCTCTGTAATCTGATACCTGTCTCCTTGCATCACGAAGGCAAGTGGTCAGAGTTGGGAGCATTACGCCTCCTCTGTAATCTTATACCTGTCTCCTTGCATCACGAGAGCAAGTGGTCAGAGTTGGGAAACGTGCACGCCTCCTCTGTAATCTGGTACCTGTCTCCTTGCATCACGGCTTTCGTGGGTCAGGGTTGAAGCATCCGCCTCCTCCCCTTAACCCCAATTTCTGTCTCCTTGCATCCACGGCAACCGTGGTCAAAAGTTTGAAGCTCTCACGCCTCGGGTATCGGTAACTGTTTCCTTGCATCACGAGAGCAAGTGGTCAGAGTTGGAGAGCATCACGCCTCCTCTGTAACCTGGTACCTGTCTCCTTGCATCACAAGCGCAAGTGGTCAGAGTTGGAGAGCATTACGCCTCCTCTGTAACCTGGTACCTGTCTCCTTGCATCACGAGAGCAAGTGGTCAGAGTTGGAGAGCATCACGCCTCCTCTGTAATCTGATACCTGTCTCCTTGCATCACGAGCGCAAGTGTTCAGAGTTGGAGAGCATCACGCCTCCTCTGTAATCTGATACCTGTCTCCTTGCATCACGAGCGCAAGTGGTCAGGAGTTGGAGAGCATCACGCCTCCTCTGTAACCTGAGTACCTGTCTCCTTGCATCACGAGAGAAAGTGGTCACAGTTGGAGAGCATCACGCCTCCTGTGTAATCTGGTAACTGTTTCCTTGCATCACGAGAGCAAGTGGTCAGAGTTGGAGAGCATCACGCCTCCTCTGTAACCTGGTACCTGTCTCCTTGCATCACAAGCGCAAGTGGTCAGAGTTGGAGAGCATTACGCCTCCTCTGTAACTAGTGCCTGTCTCCTTGCATCACGAGAGCAAGTGGTCAGAGATGGAGGCATTACGCCTCCTCTGTAACCTGGTACCTGTCTACTTGCTCGAGAGTAAGTGGTCAGAGATGGAGAGCATTACGCCTCCTCTGTAACCTGATACCTGTCTCCTTGCATCACAAGGCAAGTGGTCAGAGTTGGAGAGCATTACGCCTCCTCTGAAACCTGGTACCAGTCTCCGTGCATCACGAGAGCAAGTGGTCAGAGTTGGAGAGCATTACGCCTCCTCTGTAATCTGGTACCTGTCTCCTTGCATCACGAGGGCAAGTGGTCAGAGTTGGAGAGCATCACGCCTCCTCTGTAACCTGGTACCTGTCTCCTTGCATCACGAGCACCGAGAGTGGTCAGAGTTGGAGAGCATCACGCCTCCTCTGTAGCCTGGTACCTGTCTCCTTGCATCACGAGCGCAAGTGGTCAGAGTTGGAGAGCATTACGCCTCCTTTGTAACCTGGTACCTGTCTCCCTTTGCATCACGAGCGCAAGTGGTCAGGGCGGAGAGCATTACGCCTCCTCTGTAATCTGATACCTGTCTCCTTGCATCACGAGCGCAAGTGGTCAGAGTTGGGGAGCATTACGCCTCCTCTGTAGCCTGGTACCTGTCTCCTTGCATCACGAGAGCAAGTGGTCAGAGTTGGAGAGCATTACGCCTCCTCTGTAATCTGATACCTGTCTGCTTGCATCACGAGAGCAAGTGGTCAGAGTTGGGGAGCGTACACCTCCTCTGTAATCTGGTACCTGTCTCCTTGCATCACGAGCACAAGTGGTCAGAGTTGGAGAGCATCCACGCCTCCTCTGTAATCTGATACCTGTCTCCTTGCATCACGAGCGCAAGTGGTCAGAGTTGGGGAGCATTACGCCTCCTCTGTAACCTGGTACCTGTCTCCTTGCATCACGAGAGCAAGTGGTCGGGATTGAAACGTACGCCTCCTCTGTAATCTGATACCTGTCTCCTTGCATCACGAGAGCAAGTGGTCGGTTGGGGAGCATTACGCCTCCTCTGTAATCTGATACCTGTCTCCTTGCATCACGAGAGCAAGTGGTCAGAGTTGGGGAGCATTACGCCTCCTCTGTAATCTGGTACCTGTCTCCTTGTCCACGAGCACAAGTGGTCAGAGTTGGAGAGCATCACGCCTCCTCTGTAACCTGGTACCTGTCTCCTTGCATCACGACAGCAAGTGGTCAGAGTTGGAGAGCATCACGCCTCCTGGGTAATCTGGTAACTGTTTCCTTGCATCACGAGAGCAAGTGGTCAGAGTTGGAGAGCATCACGCCTCCTCTGTAACCTGGTACCTGTCTCCTTGCATCACAAGCGCAAGTGGTCAGAGTTGGAGAGCATTACGCCTCCTCTGTAACCTGGTACCTGTCTCCTTGCATCACGAGAGCAAGTGGTCAGAGATGGAGAGCATTACGCCTCCTCTGAAACCTGGTACCTGTCTCCGTGCATCACGAGAGCAAGTGGTCAGAGTTGGAGAGCATCACGCCTCCTCTGTAATCTGATACCTGTCTCCTTGCATCACGAGCGCAAGTGGTCAGAGTTGGGGAGCATTACGCCTCCTCTGTAATCTGGTACCTGTCTCCTTGCATCACGAGCACAAGTGGTCAGAGTTGGAGAGCATCACGCCTCCTCTGTAACCTGGTACCTGTCTCCTTGCATCACGAGAGCAAGTGGCCAGAGTTGGAGAGCATTACGCTTCCTCTGAAACCTGGTACCTGTCTCCGTGCATCACGAGAGCAAGTGGTCAGAGTTAGAGAGCATCACGCCTCCTCTGTAACCTGTTACCTGTCTCCTTGCATCACGAGAGCAAGTGGTCAGAGTTGGAGAGCATTACGCTTCCTCTGAAACCTGGTACCTGTCTCCGTGCATCACGAGAGCAAGTGGTCAGAGTTGGAGAGCATCACGCCTCCTCTGTAACCTGGTACCTGTCTCCTTGCATCACAAGCGCAAGTGGTCAGAGTTGGAGAGCATTACGCCTCCTCTGTAATCTGGTACCTGTTTCCTTGCATCACGAGCGCAAGTGGTCAGAGTTGGAGCCTGGTAAAACATCCGAAATACTGATTTTTAAGGCAAAAAGTCACGCAGGCTCTTCCTACTTCGAACATAGATGCAATATAACCTCACTAATCGAATTCCGTTCTTATATGACCTTGTACCATACTAAGCTATAGGTGGCTGCTCGTATTTGAGTAAGTCTACCTGCTAGGTTGGCTTACTAGTTCCCGTTTTAGACATTTGCTCAAGCACAATTTGTATTTGATTAAACACTTACTGAATCAACCTTTAGTTTATACAGAAACCATGTTGAGCGAACCTTAATTACAGTTTCTGGAAGAGAGTTGTATAATCCGGCGTGAACACCAGCAAAGGCTAATGCGGTCAAGCCTTTGGTCATGTGACGTGTGATTTCATGCTATCATAGCTAAACAGTTTCGTATATATGCAAAGCTACGTAGATAAAAAATAATTATAATCTTCCCAGCTATGAGTTAAATTGTAGGGCTTGTATCTGGAAAAATCGTTGTTATCTCCTAAAAAAATATTAATGCTATATACACCTACAAAAAAAAAAAAAATTTTGAATTCCAAAAGTTAGGCAACGAAAAACAACTCCATTCTCTTTCTCAAAAAAGCATGACAATTCCTAAAGAATAATTATACACCGTTTCCAGAAAAGGTCAACCCTGAATCTCAAGAAGTTGATGCCTGTCCTTCGCGAACGAAGATCACCACTTTTCTTCATGAGGTAAAGTAATGAATTGCGTGTGATTTTTTTTTTTT
>JBBBDQ010000802.1:140000-230000 GCA_037127315.1 Ascarosepion bandense
TATTACGTGTGGGGCGCAGTTGAGCGAGAGATTAAAAAAAAAACTCTTTGTAACACCAAAGATGAATTGAAGGCGAGTATGATAGCAACATTCACCAACTTAAACAAGGAGACGGTACAAAAGAGAGGCAAGAGATTCTGAAGTTGTCTAAAGGCCGTGGTTGAAGCCACTGGGGTTTTTCTTCAATAAATTTACTTTTTAGTATTTCAATATATGCTTGTGTAATTTTGGTGAATATATCTTTTAAAATGAGATGTCAGGGTTATTTTCATTTTTGAGTAATTTAGACGACAGTTTATCCATCGCACCCACTATATCAGCGTATATGGTGGATTGAGCTGTATGTAAGACTTATATATAAATATAAGTATCCATAATTTTACTTCGAGTTTTCTCTTGATCCAAAAATCCAAGAAATACTGTAGGATTTTTGTAAGATTTCATTGTACAGAAAATACGAGCGTATACATACCTATACCTTTTCGTGAACCAATAAAAAAGCATATACATGTATTTTCCCCCAAAGAAAAGTTCTTTTCAAAAAACAGTCGGCTCAGAAAATTTTACCATGTGCCAACGTTTGCAAAAACAAAATCAATACAACCCCTTATTTATTGGCCAATCAGGAGCAAGGGAAAAATCTTAAAAGTCAATTCATTTCTATTTTCCACTATTGTATAAATACGCGTGATTATTGCCTTTCTCTACAGAGAAACACTGGTCGTTAAACTTGACGTATCATCTAGGCGACATGCCTTTTTCACACTCTCTCATTTTCTCTATCACGGCGTACTAATTGATTCCTTCTATTCCTCATTCACTTGTCAGAAACACAAAAGAAAGACAAACAAAGATTTCATACACATTAGCGACATGATTTTGCCTTGCTTCCTAAAAGAAGAATTATATATGAATTTTTAAAAATCTGAACTCACTAGAAAAACTTTATACAGAACTTTGTGCCATTTCAAAACAAAATATGTGCCATTCAAAATATGTGCCATTTCAAAACAACAAAAATTGATGTAATTCTTCTCGTTAAATAAATCTACACTTATTTATACAAACGAAACCTTTTCTGATACTTTCAAATGTGGTGGGCTCGGTTACGTTTGACACAAGGCCATTTTGCTAAATAGCTGACGCTCCCTACAATACGACTAATATAACATTCCTCCAAGAGCATTTGCAGACCTCGCTCTCTTTCCATATATCTGTGTAGTAAATGTTTTGACTCAATCTTAATTTTTAAAAATCTTTTGACCCAATCGTATTCCTTTAAAATTAAAAGAATTTAAAAATCATCTGATCCAATCAAAATAAAAAAGATCAACGTAAAAATTAAATCTTCAGATCCAATCTTAAAAAACGTTATTCCGCTCCAACCGTAATTTTAAAAAAATCAAACCAAATATTTGATTTTTTATACGACTATATATATATTGTATTTATATGGAGAAAATGTGTTGTTGCTGCAATATAGACACGTAATGTCAATTTACAAAAAAATAAAAAATAACATAAAATAAAAATATTGAGCGTAAGTGCTTTTGCATGAATGGTCTCCTACGATAAAGTAAATATAGACACTCGCACGGTATTTACAAAGTTTCACTCATTGCTACAAAGAATGCCAAAATTAAAAATGTCAAAGCGCACACCACCGTCAATAACTGCAGATTTCAGAAAATGCTCTTAGCCTCTGCCCTTTTAAGCAATACAACAAAGGTACGTAGGCGGATCCTGTACGCTCAGGTAGAATTTGTTGCTTCTATAAATATGATCTCATTTTAGATAAGTTTAGTAAAATGTCGAAATGATAGGAAACAAGTGACGATCGAACTCACTACCCGAGCTGACGCCTTGATAAATAATTTTGCTAATCATCGCTCTCACTAAGCAAACTGCAGAAACATTTCCTAAATTTAACCTAGTTTCGAAGAAGGACAAAATAATAAGACCTGTGCAGGGATCGAACTGACTTTACGAACTAATGCCTTGATAGACAAGCTTCGCATTAAATGAGGTGCTGTAATATTCGGCAAATTTAAACGAGTTTGGCTCAGGGCTAAAATAATAGAGCTCTATAGAGACAAGTGTGCATATTTAATACATCATATTAAAGAAGGCGCTGAAATATTTATTAAATTTAACTCAGTTTGGTACACGGTCACAATTTAGGGTTCTTATGAGGATCGAATTCACCTCTCGAGTTAATACCTTGCAACAATAAGGTACTCAGATATTTACTAAGTCGCGCAGCTGGACATTCACTGTTGACTGGACTTACTACAAATTGTTCTCTTACAAAATTAACTTGCTAGTTACTCCCACTTGGCTTTACCAAGTTTGCCAAGATATCGTTAGGTGGCACTGTTAAAAACAGTTATAAAAACGGGATACCCCAATTTTCCTCTTTTTCTTTCATCAGGCGGAAGTAGCAATGACAACATGGGATTCTTTCCCATCTTGTGTAGATATCATTCCCTGAGTGACTGAATTTTTCACACACACACACACACACACACACACACACACACACACACACACACACACACTTCTTGCTTTTCAGCTATTTTTGCATTCATACAACTGTATTTATTTCTTGTGAATCATTGATTAGCCATATATAAAATACATGAAAATATCACCTTGTTGAAATTTATTCCATTTCATTTCACTTTTTGTTGTAGAGCAGCTAACACCTCTCTGGTGCTCTCAAGAATAGAATGGTCTGTGAACCGAAATAGCTATAGAAATAAAGACTAATAGATGTCTGGGATCTCAGAGTGTCATTGGGCAAAGAAATATAAGTTCTACCAGGATTTATTATTGGCAGACACAATCTTAACAGCATAAGATATACAGATGACACAGTGTTGGTAGCAGACAAAGAAAGGGAACTGAAGGAACTCTTACAGAAGATATTAAAGGAAAGCAAGATGAAAGAACTAATCAGCAACAGTAAGACAGAATGTAAAGTACCAAACAGAGATGCCAAATTAAATTTCTGAGAAGGTTTTTAAAAGATATTTTAGAACAAGTTGGACAGCATGGATTACATCCAAATGAGTGTCTATACCTGATGAAGCCATTTAAGAACATCACTCGAGTTCTAAAGACAATATTTTGGTTTTGTGGTGTCTTGAGGGGTTGGACAAAAGTACTTTTAGTGCAAAGTATTTTATGTTTTACTTGTAGTATATTGTATTTTTTCATATATCGTTACCAATAACTTGCTCTATAGCCCTTTTCATACGGTATTCTTTTCCATATTAATAAGCCTATTGATGTGTTTACATTTGTGGCCTCTTGAAAGGCTTCATCATTAGTTATTTAATAACATGCAGACTTTAGAAGAGGTCAGTTTTAGAGTATCCTTTTATACCTGCTAGTGAGTTCAAAGCCCAATTCATATTGGGGATAAGATATGAGTCTGAACACATTTTGTAGTTTAGCCTGTTTTGTAATCACCACAAATGCTCAAATTCCCATCTTTCTTAAAATTATTAACGGGGAGATTTATTTGTTCCCTTCAGGCCGAACTCGGTCAAGTAGATCTTTTTCCAGTAATGTTTTAGTTTTTCCACGACTATTGGTCGTAGAAGTACTGGCATTTTTCAAAATGTGAGGGAGAAACATCTTCATTTAGTCTTAACTTTGCTTTATAACATTCCGATTTTCTTTTGTCTTCACTAATCTTATCGAGTTTATGTTTAACACATCATTTCCTATTAGACCTTGATTCTTTTCACAGTTTTCCATGATAGTTAATAATACATAAAACTTATTCTTTATTTCCACGTAGGCTTCAAAATAGCTTAACGTTTTTATTACGGATCCGTCAAACTGATCCAATCATACACGGCTTTTTTTAAAACTTGGTTTTCCTAATTTCTTCCAAACATTTCTTGGTATCAAAGTTACATCAGTTCCAGTATCTACTTGCATGTCCAGTAAAAGATTACTAATTCGGATTTTTAATAACCCGTTTTCATTTTTTTTCAATGAAAATACATCCATACACATTTCCTCTGCATTTTGTTGGACAACCTCTACGTTTTTCTCTTTGGATTTACACATACGTTTAAAATAATTCATTTTGAAATATTGTTCAAATCTTTTTTTATATGCCGGACACATTGGTTTTGCTCTTTGATGTCAATAACCACACCAAGTGCACAGTATTCTGTTTTCGTTTTTTTTTCTCTCTATCACATGTATCCATTTCTTCTAAAAGATTCGTAACTTCCATTGAATTAAATTTTTTAATCAATTCTTGTTGCTACACAAATTCGATTGACTGGTTTTCCGATCCAGTTTCTCAAACTGACAACATTTGTCAGCTTGTTTCAAACGAAGAGCCTATTCAATAATTGGTTCATTCACTTTTTGAGAAATGTTCTATTCACTAGCTTTTTCTTAGGCGCTACGTTTTCTTATTGTTAGCTGACGTATTTCGTCGAACGTCATTTCCCCAAACTGTCTTAGGTGTGCAATTGCTGATACTTTTATAATAGTCTCACAACCCGCAGTTGCCAAGAAGATATCAATTATCTTGTTTTCTTCCCCAATTGATTGAAAATCCTTTAGCGTTTTTGCCCTATCTTTAGCTCCTAGATTCCAAAGCCACGCTTGTGCATACTAGTAATTATCAAGTAATAATTGTTTATTCGGTTCCTTAGATATCAGCGGCACCATTGTTATGTTTTGTTACTGAATCAACGATATTTATTGCACAAATATATACAAATGAGGCACAAGGTCAAATTAGGGATCGAAAAAGCTTATTTTCATCTGTCTTATACCTAAACTTAGCCATAGCTACAATCACTGACCCAAGCACACCATAATAATTATTGCACCAAAACAGAACATTCTTACTTGTAATTCTTACTACAGCTACCATAATACCTCAGAGACTCTATGAAGTTCTAACTAGTACTCATCTGTACAATTTGTATAGGAAGGGGGATAAAATAACAGTTATGAAATTGTATAGCTCCAATGAATATTTACAATAAAAAGATGTATTTACAAGAAACAAAACAGAAACGGTGTTAGTAAAAAACAACAACTCACAAACCTTAAATGTGGCAGAAACATCAGCTAATACGACAAAATTAATGTGAGACTTTAGAGAGTGAGTCTGTCCGTACCTTTAGTCCTGGGGGAGGTGACTTCCATTTATCCTTTTCCTTCTCCACAATAGCACAAACAGCGGGCGAAGTCTTTTCGGGGAATATGGGCTGTGAACAAGATCTAACTGGGGGTTTGAGCACTTTGCTGGCATGCCCATCACAGGCGAGGTTGAATTTACAAACGCGCTTAGAGGGGAAGATTGGTCAATAAGAGTTTGAAATTCAGGAGGAGATGATGTGACTAGTCTCTCTACATCTTCAGCATGTTGATTTGTAGCCAGTTACGATGACCAGCATTTTCAGCCCCTTCTCACATCCAATGGAGAAGGTTTCTCGGGTCAATATGATATCGAAACTTCACCCCCAATCAAATTATCACACGCAGCACCTAATATCTGGCTATATTGCAACAAGTATGCAGCAAGATGCTCCCCGATAAAGAGAAGGCACCTCGAATATAGGTACTTGTCCTACGCTTGTCGTCGTACTCGGTTTTTAGTATCAAGTCTTTCGTTAAATCTTCCTGACTGGCTGATTTTGTGCATTCTTCAGGCATCATATATTGCTGGTATTCTCACTAAAAATGTATTTCTATACTTTCATAGTGCTTTGACCCCAGTTTAGGGTTTCACTATTTGCCCATAGCTGGGACCCTAACAGGTACTGGAACATCACTTTTCCTTGTAATCGATTTATCTTCCTTGCATTAATGACATCAAACAGTAACGTCTTAATAACGCTAATGGCGGAGTTTTCGAAGATGTTCACAGGTAGTGAAAAATACCAATTCCGTGAAAAAACAAATAGAAATTTTTATGGTAAATACAAAAACAAATTTTTATGGTATGACTAAAGTAATGTTTTAAATAGCACCCATTTAAAATAAAAAAAATGTATCCTAGACTAGGATAGGAATTTTTTTATTTTAAACAAGTGCTATTTAAAATAAGACTTTAGCCTATTTTTATATATACTAACAACCCGAACGTCCAAATCCCAAACAATAATAAAATAAAATAAAAAGAAAACATGGTTATGTCTGTTAGATGAATGATTTATATTTACAAACAAATGTATCTACATTGAAAAAATTTAAAAGGGAGTAAAAATAATCTCTAGTTGAGTTCGAGTATTTGCGTTGTTGATACACTAAAAAGGCTGTACTTTAGAAAAGGCTTTTAAATAGTTGGTTCACAGAAAAAATCTGATCGACACAAAAAAAACTTTTATGGTTAAGATTCACTGACATTGTTTTTTGTTGGATATGATCCGTTTGAAGTTGCCGATTGACCGTTTATGCTGTTGTTGGAGACGAGGCGTCTGAAGTTGCCGATGATATTTCCTTCAGCAGTCGCTGTGAGAGAAAAAAAAGTTATATAACCACATCAGCTTGTGTTACTGTTAGGCTTGGAAACAATTGCATATATGCTTGTTGAAAGCCGAAATCGGTGGGTTTTTTATAAGAATTGTTTCCCCAAAAGTAGACTCAAGAAAAATAGGGTTTAATTTTCTCTGATTGATCAAATATTTCATATGGTGATGTCAATTTCTAACAAATGGACACTTTGATTCAAATGGTGTGTTGTATTGTGGAATCCTTTAGGCATGCTTGTAAATATTGCCTGTAATTGGGTAGAAAATAAAGTTTGGGAAGATCTTAGTATGGTATGTATGTAGGTTATGTAATTGCGGTGAAAATAGGGTTTGGTTTTCTATAATTGTTTACAAGGTAAAGGATTGCTGGGGTTATATTCATTATTATTATTTCAAACATTAAACATGGACATTCGAATTTGAAATAGATGCCCCATTAGTACGGGTATTCACTATAATAACGTTCAAAGTAATAAAAATATCGGATTAAACATTAAACAATTAATTATATATATATATATATATATATATATATATATATATATATATATAAACTTATTTATAAATGGAACTTTGTCTTTGTGTGTGTGTGTGTGTGTGTGTGTGTGTGTGTGTGTGTGTGTGTCCGTTACCTATAGACTTCAAAACGGCTGAACGGATTTTCTTGAAAATTTACACAGTTGTACTATAAGCGTCTGCCAGTGTTCTTAGCTAGGTTTTGTGTCGAGATACCCCACCCCGATAAATATCGAAAATCGATAATCGAAAAAATCGGGTTATAGAAGAAGTGATCCGATTTTAATCAAATTTCATACACTCATAGACAAAGACATAAGAAACGATATTCAGAAGTTTCAATGTTGCAGTTCTTACAATAGTGCAAAAAATCGATAATGTATATAAAAGGCAAGATGTTTGTGTGTGTGTCTGTTTATCTGCCTGTATGTCTGTATTTTTTTCAGCCCTTTTATTTTAGTTTTTGCTTCGGGTTTGGCTCTAAGTAGGTATAATTGTAGTTCTTAGTCTCAGCCATGATACCATTTATTCAGATGACTTATTTAGCTTTCAAAATTCAGTTTAGGACAAAAAAAACTTATTTGATATCGATACCAGGAAATCAAAATTGGAGTTACATCCATTCATTTTTCTTACAGTCTACGGTTTCGCTTTAACTGGAAACAACTATTGCTTTTTAGTCTTTCGTGCCAACATCCAAAGAGTCTGAGCTCCAGGACCATGGATTAGGTTTAAAGCTTTCATTACACCCGAGCAACGCCGGGCTATACTGCTAGTATATATATATATATATATATATATATATATATATATATATATATTGGCAATAAAGTCACTATACAGTTACTTATGATAAAAAAGCAAAGCAGAATCAGAAAAAAAACGAACGGTTTTTGAAAGCCTATTTGTCATTTGATATCGATCACTACAGAGACAACACACAACTTTACATTTTACAACATTTGTCAGAAGCGTTATTAATTCAACAAATGTAATTAAGAATTTTGTATAAATTGTTAATAATTTCAGACAATGAATCTCTTTTCTTTCTTGCAGTTCGAACAGTAGCGGTAATTAATGTAGTATCGTTTACCATAGTATTTTTTATTAACTAGAACCATTTTAATAATAGATTTTTGGAATGTTGATTAATTGCTATGTCTTCATTATTTAGATTGTTCGGACTGTTGTCCTTATCTTTATTTCCATGTTTACGACGTTTCTGCCGTTCTATGCTCTGGTCTTCTTCAGATGCTAGTAATTTCGAACCGAACCCTTTATTTCCTTAAGGACACATGGTCAAGTAGATATAAGCGTTGGTTAGTTCCAGTGGCTCGACCCCAAAAGTTGTGAGGCGTGAGTTCAATACCTGGCTACCGCAGTGGTGAACATATAAGATAGAGTTGAGTTAAAGGGAGATAACTACATGACATCTGGAAGTAGCATCGCGCATGGAATGAGAATGATATACCCTAATGATCGAAAGAAAGGGTTTCGTTCGAAATTCCTAGTACCTGAAGAAGGCCGGAGTATACAGTGTATGTAAAAGAAAAAAAGAAAAAAAATATCTTTATTGTCTTTACAGATATTTTTTATTAATATCTTAAATTTTACACACACGAACAAACACATATATATGTTTTTTTGTTTGTGTGTGTGTGTGTGTGTGTGTGTGTGTGTGTGTGTGTGTGTGTATAACATAATGGTTGTCAGCAAGATAAATGAGATGGGCGTGTCAAGTTGAAATTCCAGCCGAGACTTTTGCATTCACTTTCGCACAAATTGTGGCATGCCTATATCTCTTCTCTCCCACCCCATAGCCTGAGCTTAATAGTAGTACAACCTGGTCTTTCTTGGTCGGCAACTAGTCTAAGAGAAGGACGACACTCTAAATCCCAAACTGATTAGATTCTATGAATTTAAGTGCAGTACCAAATTCGCAGCGAGATATCATCATTTTACAATTGAAATGACTAGGTGTAACTGTAAGTTCTAAGTTAACAGCTTCTTCTCTCCCACTTCTCGCTTGTGGAACTCGCTTCTAGATTTTTGTTTTCCAGTCAAGTCTGATCTTCAAAAATTTAAATGCAATCTTAATCGTTATCGTTTGTCTTCCTAGTTTCTATTTTGTTGTTGTTCTCACTCCTTAATGTTTTCTTGTTCTTATAATATTTCACACTCAGTAACTCCACTGCGTTTTAGTGGCTTGCTTGGGTTAAAAATGTTTAAAAAAAGATATGGGGTATGCAATTTCAACATGAAAAACCCTACTTGCGTACAGAAACCCCGTAGTAAGCCTTAGTGTGGTGAGGGTATGACCCTTTATTTCATTGGGAATCTGCAGGGTTAGCAACAGCGACATATATAGAAAGATGCACAAAAATTCTCGGTCCGAAATTGGGTGATATGTGTGTGTGTGTGTGTGTGTGTGTGTGTGTGTGTGTGTGTGTGTGTGTGTGTGTGTGTGTTTTGTTTGTTTGATTTTTTTTACCAGGAATTCGACAGCACATATTCACCCCATATATATATATATATATATATATATATATATATATATATTTGTCTACTAGCCTAAATATTCAAGAAATCTTATTAAAGAAAATATGCGCGCTGTGTTTTCTTTCATAAGATTTCTTGAATATTCGGTAGTAATATTTTTTATTTATTATACAATAAATAATAATTTTATTTAATTATTGTATTAATTATATAATTGTATATATTATTATAGTGTCGTATCATACAATAATAATAATTTTTATTTAATATGCAATATATAACACCTCACTGTATAAGTCCCGGCCCTGACATATAGATGGCACGACTAATAAAAATCCAGATGATTTTTATGAAGCACTAACCTTCAAATGGCATGTGACAAAATTTGGCTCCAATTGAATTATTAGTTTACAAATTACAGTTATTTAAGTGAAGCTACTGTTACAAATTTTCAAAAGAATGGAAAAATCTTAATTTCGTGTGTTGATAAAGCATTGCTTTCTTATGGGGAAAATACTGTTCAAGCAAAGCAATGACTTGATAAGTATTATTCTGACTCTGCACTGTTGGAAACAACAATTAAGAGGTGGTATGCTAACTTTAAATGTGGTTGTACAGACACAAATGATGCTGAACGCTCAGGTCGCCCAAAATCAGCAGTTGTCCCGGAAAACACCAACAAATCCACAAACTTGTTTGGGCTGATCGTAAATTAAAGTTGCATGAGATAGAAGAAAAATTAAACATACCAGAGAGCATTGTAGTCACCATTTTTCATGAACATTTGTCAATGAGAAAACTGTTCATTGTGGGTACCGCATTTGCTCACAGTCGATCAAAAACAACCACGCGTCGACAATTCAGAGCGTTGTTTGCAACTGTTTCAACGCAACAAGGAGGAGTTTTTGCGTAAATATGTGACAATGGATGAAACATGAATCCACCACTTCACTCCGGTATCAAATCGGCAGACAGCAGCTGGTGAAAGCCGTCCAAAGCGACCAAAGACGCAAACATCAGCAGGCAAGGTTTTGGCCTCCGTATTTTGGGATGTGCAAGGTATTTTGTTCTTCGATTATTTTGAGATTGGAAGAACTATCAGTAGCGAATATTGTATAGCATTATTGATGCATTTGAAGGAAGAAATTGCCAAAAAAACGGCCCCAATTGAAGAAGAAAAAGTGATCTTTCACCAAGACAACGCACCGTTTCACAGGTCGATCGCAACGATAGCAAAACTACATGAATTACCTTTCAAATTGCTTCCACATCCACTCTATTCTCCGGATCTAGCCCCCAGCGACTATTGGCTTTTTGCAGATCTCAAAAGAGTGCTCAAGGAAAAGAGATTTGGCTCCAATGAAGAAGTGATATTAGAAACTGAGGCGTATTTTGCGGCCAAAGACAAATCGTTCTACAAAAAAGGCATCGAATTATTAGAGAAGCGTTGAAATCAGTGTATCAACCTAAAAAGAGATTCTGTTGATGAATGAAGTTGAATTTTGCCTAAAAGTTGTTGCTTTATTAGTTAGGCCCGTGGCTCATTGAATGAGGTCTTATATATATATATATAAGTACAAATTAGCCTACGTCTAGGCACGACTCGGAGTTTCATGCACTCCTCAATCATCAGGTGCATATTATGAACTGACCGTTTTTAGATATGAATTCTATTTTTTTGTGTTAGCTTTGTTTAAGGTCGTTATAAACTATAAATCTTGGATGTCAATTTTTTAATTTATAAAATGTAATATTTTTATGTGGTTTATACTGAAGCCTAAAGATGAGAGCAAAATCTTAAGGGCTTATATATATATATATATATATATATATATATATATATATATGAGGAAATTGTATGACAAAGTCTAAAAAGTTTACTTCTGAAGCGTTTCGACCTTCAGGATGTTGGTACGATTGCACACGAACGAGATGTGCTGGGGAATTTTCGATTTTTGTATAATTATTTAGCCGAATTCATTTAGAGTCTTTTTCTTGCAGAAGAATTCTAAATTCCCAGCATCACTCATTCGTGCGTGTGTGTAGTCGTACCAACATGAGAAATTTAGTTCGATAAATTCCTGAAGGACGAAACATTTTCCACCTTCTCATACAATTTCCCTAATATTGTTCATGATATATAAAAAAATATGTCGTTATCTCATATATATATATATATACATATATATATATATATATATATATATATATATATAATAGAAAGAGAGTGATAGAGTATATATATTACTGTGAACGTTATTATAGTGAATACTTCGTAAATATTAAGTACCTACTATAATAACTTTTCAAGTAATATGTCGGATTAAAAATAAATCCATTATTGGAAGACATTATCGAATGACCGTATGTGCAAAAGCTGTAGAAATACGAACTAAATGCGAATGTGAAGGAAACGACTGGCAATGTAATATATTTCCCGTCGAAATTGGATGTCGTCGATTCGTAACCGGATGAATCTCAAAATATCTTTGGTTTCTTCGAATGAATAGCTCAGATAGACGGGAATATCTTCCAAAGCCCCAGAATCAGGCAAAGATTGTATCCGGTTGGATGTGGCAAGCATATAATAAACCGTAGGATTGAATTTTTCCAACCGGCAAAGCAAAGTTTGGTTGAATTGTGAGATGCTGCTGCTGGGGTGTCTTAGTGGTAACGATGTTCCGACACCGGTTCTCCAGTTATAATCTAATTCTGTTGAAAAAAAAAATGCTTTAGATTCATTTCGGATATATATATATATATATATATATATATATATATATATATAGAGAGAGAGAGAGAGAGAGAGAGAGAGAGCAGAAAGGGAAATAATATAAAATGAAAACTGAAAATACATGCATGAATAGTATTAACTGAAATACATGCAGAGATATGTACAGAAGACGATAGCGAGATATGAATAGACTGAGATAGATAGATAGATAGATAGATAGATAGATAAATGATAAATGTCATATATATATATATATATATATATATATATATATATATATATGCTTTTTCTAAACATTTGCATGAAACCAGACCTTGCTGCCAATCTAAAATAAGGATGCCAACTATTTTCAAAGAAATAATATTTTTTCACCCATTCTTTTGTACAAAGGTTTCGCTTTGTTTTACATTTGTTGTCTCCTGAAGCTTAAGATTAATTTTTACTTATAATATTAATGAAGCTTTAAGATTTTTAAAGAATTGATCTTTAGAATCGAAACAGCTCAATTCAAAATAAAATCTTCCCAAATCAATAAATTAAATTCTCAAAATTCTTATATTCTGTTAAATGAAATAGAAACGGATCTAGAGATAGATATTATTTATTCGAAAAATTTTAAAAGGAAATCTTTTTAAATTTCAAAAATTAAAAGTAATTTCTGCTCTGTCTTAATAGGAAAGCGTCTGTCTAGAAATGACGGAAACATAAAATGGCTACTTTTGTTAAAAAAGCAAGCGTTCGTTTTCAGTAACTCAAACCTGAGATGTAGATTAGTTGCAAATGTAAAATATGACAAGGCAACAATTTAAAGTGAAAACATATCAGATTTCTGCAGAAAGATAGCTGGCTAGACCAGACAATATAATTATCGAATCTCACACATCTCAACGTTTTTCTCCTAGGATTTCAGAACGAGTAGCGAGAAGACTTAAGAAGTATTCCTTCGCTTTGTTTTTCATTTCTTTTTTTTTTTTTAAGATAAAACTTCATCTGCGATTTCAATTGTTTTTATTTCTATTCTGCTTTGATATAGTGTAAAATTGGATAAATGGTGATAGTGTTCTAATGGTACTTCCTGTGAGATTATGTTGAGCGTGAACTTAAAATTTTAGATATATTTCGGAGTCTGGTATGATCTCGAAAATTCCGGGAGGCGTCTTCTCTGAGTAATACGTCGTGTTCGTCGGAAATTTTCAATAACTTCGGGAGTATACGGCCAAAAAATGCCTGTGGGGGTAAGATGTTTGTACAAAATCGTGATTTATCTCCTACCAACTAGGGCACAACAAGTTGCACAAGGTTATTATTTTTATTTTATTTCCTTTGATTTCTTATGTATATTCATTTCTTTCCGGGTCTCAACCAGAGATCAAAGGTCAGAAATGGCATCATAACATTTTTCACTTAGCATCGAGAGAAATAAAACCCTTAAGATCACGCACATTTTATTAAACGTCTTTTCCCAGCATAACAACAAAATAAAATCCGGAATGATCATCGGATTCTACTTAAGAGCACCTCAGAATTTGCAGTCCTCAATATTTACGTGAAGAGGATAAATATATTGAAGATACTTTCAAGGCTCTTCAATACGCTAACTATTACATATTCAATGTGACAAAGAAGCTGATAATATATTCCAAAATAGAAAAGCTGTCCTTCCTGACAAATTCAACCCCCCCCCCACCCCAAAGATTAACTTAACTCTATCACAATTACAACAGAAAAGAATTTATCAGCATAAAATGTGTCACAACTACATCTTAAAAAAAATAAAAGACTTAATCAAAACATCAAGCCAAAATACGAAGAAGGAATTTACTCTCTATCAACCGCAAGGACTGCTAGAAAGAATATATTGGAGAAACCTCAAGAAGTTTAAACAAAAGTCTATATGAACACAAAAGATACATTAGAAAAAAACAACACATTGGTTGTTCACCATAACGAAACTGACCAGAATTTTGACATAAAAAATGTTACACTAATTAAAAGAGAAAATTATTCACTAAGCCGAAAATGTCTAGATAGTGCTTTTAATCGCTAGTTCAACCACAGTAAATTTACGTTCTTACAATGTTTCACCATTATCTGTTATGACAATGTGGGATATATAAAAACAAAGATGATGGTAAGAAAAAGAATGTAGATGAATTTGGCTAGATTGCAAAGATCTTTTTTTTTAATTTTGAAACTACAAGCGTCTTTCGTTCATGCGCATATGTAGTCAAAACAACATCAAAAAACCCAGTTCGAAGAAACGCGTGAAATAGATGAGCTTAAAAAAGAATATATATATATATATATATATATATATATATATATATATATGGGATAACGATATATAAATTTTTATATATCAAGAACAATTTTGGAGGAAAGATGTATGGCCAAGTAGAAAAAGATTTCGTGTGACGTGTTTCGTCCTTTAGGATTTCATCGGATTAAGTTTGTTTACGTTGATGCGACGACACATGCCACGAACGAGAATCACAGTGTCTTTCGTTCGTGCGCATGTGTAGTCGCATCAACGTAAACAAACTTAGTCCGATGAAGTCCTAAGGGACGAAACGCGCCACATACTTTTCCCATTCTGCCATATATATATTATAGGTACCTCCACTCATTTTCGATGTCTAAATTTAAAATTGAATTTTTATATAAATATATAAATTTGATTAAAAAGAATCGAAATGGTCTGTCTGTTTATTTTTTTATTATTTTTTCCAATTTTCAAATAACATTGGGTTCGTATGTAAAGAGTAGGACGTAGTTATTCTCAAAGATTTCTTTCAGTTTTTTTTATTTCTTCTAGGCAGTTTGCTAATATGAAGATGTCGATAAAACGTACTTACATAAAGAGGGAACTGCAGGGGCAGTCGGCCGTGTCTGGTACAAGGCCACTTAAAAGCATAGCCGACAATCCTCACATTTAAAGGTATCAGAAGGTTGAAGGTTGGATGTTGGGATGTTGGGATGTTGGGATGTGGAAGAATAAAATATTTCGTTTTTTATGTTAAAATAAAATTTTATTAATTAAACAGAATAACAAATTTGTAAGAAGAAAATGTTCAAATAGAAAAATGTACGTAGTTAAATGTTCCAGAGAAATAGTAGTAAGGAGTTAAATGAATCCAGCTTATAGTTGATAGTAGCAGAATGTGTGTATGTAGAAATATTAACAGGTTACTAATAAAGTCTGTGTTCCGTTCCTTTTTTTTATGACTGGCGAGAGAGTTAAAAGGAAAGTGAAGCAATAAAAGAAATTGTACTTATCGAACTTTAGTTTTTAGGAGTCAGTTGAAGAATCTTCTTGTTGTTGTTTCTCTGATGGCGTGTGAGTGATGATAAAGAAAGGAAATTGGAAAGAGAAGAAGAACGAATGTATGTCGACGAGACATGACAGGGTCGGCGTCTTGAAATTTCTTCCTTACATTGCGACAATATCCTTATCAGATTACAGCTCCCGTCTGACTGATTTGGCCGGTCAAGAGACGTGGTTAAGTAGTGGAATCTAGTCATGTGATCGGCTCGAAGAGCATACGCATTTTCTAAGTGTTAAGAAAATTTGACCGGGATTATAGATCAATTTGCTATTTCCTATCCAATCAGAATCCAGAATCTTAATTTTCACACCGACTTGTGAAATTTGCCTTGGGCTGGGTTTTTCCAAAATGTTTTCAGTCATTCTGATCCATAAATGCGGGTGTGTAATTTTACTTTTTGCGTTCAGTTAATTATTGGATGATATAGGATTTGTATCCTATAGAACTTGGTGAAATTGAAGACATTGTTTTTGACATGACACATGTAGACATTAGATAGAGTCGGTTCAAGAACCAAATCTTTTGCTACACTGTCAGTTTGTTTACAAATAAATGCAGTAAAATCAAATATATCGCATTCTTTTTGTGCAGTCTCGTTCCCAATAATCGTTATACATGACGTCAGCGTAGACTATTTCAATCTTCCAGCGTCCCCAAAAATACAAGGCTGTAGACGAAAAAAGTTCTATCACACAGACATCACATTTATTCTTAACAATGTCTGCGATGGTTGAAAATACTTAAACAAGGAATAAAAAGATATTAACTTCGGTCAGTTTATGCACGACATCGAGCACAATACTCAATCCTTTATTCGAAGATTATAAAAATATAATAAACAATTTAACAGACAGACTGTCGATTCTTTATTATCAAATTTTTTTGAATGAATACTTGCTGGATGTATATATATCTATACATACTGATGTGCGTTGTGGTGCAGTGGATATCGATTCGAAATGAGAAATCGAGGAGCCGAGAGTTACACACAAATACCCTTTAGGAAATGTATTAATCCGTCGTTTCTCCCTCCATGGAGAATGAATTCTATAGCCTTGGTTGGCAACTAGTATACCGCAAAAAGTAATGGCAACCTACTGCGGGAAAATTGACTGACTGACATTCAAAAAGAAAAAGAAGATTTTTGAATATTTACAAAAAAAAAAAAACAAATGCTAAAAGACAATACATTACTTGATTGGAAATTCACTACATTACTTGATTGGAAAAAGTTCAACGTTATTAATATAAATGAAAAAAAATTCAATATTGTTTAAATGCTTTTTTCTGTTGTTTTATTGAAAATAAAACAACAGAAAAAAGCATTTAAACAATATTGATTTCGTATAAAGTTAAATTGTTACCTATAATTTAAAGGTTGTATGCACAGTAAGTAAAAAGAAGGATTGCAAATATAATTTATATTTGCGGATTTAACTGTTAGAAGAATATCCAAAGAACAAGCGGGCTTCATGGCTTCTGGAATCCATTAACGTCGGAAAGGTCAGTCAGTTAAGGGCTATATGTGATACACGCTTTGGGCGATCATGTCTCGAAAGAGACATGACTGACTGGGTAGAAGTTTATCACGCAGTAGGTTGCCATTGCTTTTTGCGGTAGACTGGTTGTCAGCCAAGGCTATAGAACCCAATCCGTCCTATTATTTAATCAATAACTGTAGGGAAGAGACAGATTAATACCTTTCCCAAGGGTATTTGTGCGTTAGTGAATGCAAGGAATTCAACTGGAATTCGAACTCGGCTCCCCGATTTGTCGTTCCGAGTCGATAACCACTGCACCACAACGCACATCCAGTCAGAAAAGTACGGCTCTATTAAACGTGTGTTCACTACATCTGTCAGTTGCAAAAGAGGATGATTCAGGATCGAGTTTACTGCGTAACCCAAACAAGGGATCCTGACTGGACAGCAGATAGCCAATCAGAGTCCTAGATTAGTAAGGGTTTCAGGTTCAAGGTTGATTTTTGAATGCTAACTAGTCAGCTCCCTTTATGATTCCATTCAAATTCTTATGAAGGTTCTATCTAGTAATATTAATCGACATAGTTTCAGAATTAGAAGTGCGAAAATCCTTAAACGTGGAACATGAAAGAGCCTCACCGAAAGTGAATGTCTTTCCCGCCATGTTTTCAAACAAAGTTTATGGAATTTTTCTTTTTTGATGAGCAAACTGTCACAGCCTTTTCTTAACTGGACTTGTTTAAAAATTGGTTATTTCTACAGTTGCAACAAGATTCAGAGGAGTTCATGCAAGACGGTGCCCCGTCTCATTTTAAATCAAAGGTCCGACATTATCTAAACGATACCGTTCCGAGATGTTGTATTGGAAGAGGTGGAAAAGAGAATCTTCTTCATAATCTGTGTCCCCCCCCCCAACCTCGCCATCTCGCCAGATCGTACCCTTGGAGATTTGTAACGACGGGTGGTATAAAAGAATGTGTATTTGTTCCTCTTATATCTGCTACCATTGAAGAGTTGAGACATCGAATTGTTAACGCAGTAAAGTCAATATCTACAGATCAATTGATTCGTGTGTGGCAAGAAGTAGAAGATGGTTTTGATGTTTGTCGCTCAAAACATGGAGCTCATGTTGAGTGCATACAAGTTAAACAACGTTAAATAATAAGCTTTAAACCTTTTCCTTTCTACTAATGTGTTGAATTTTTTTTTTAATCGTGTCACCCCAAGCAAGGCATTCCACTGCCATTATAGCGCAGGGGGTTACATAGAGGGATTGGGTATAGGAAATGTCAGAAGGAGGGTGATAGACGACTTAGAATGTACATAGGGAGAGAGTTGGAGAGAGTGGGTGTGAGTTAGTGTGTTAGGAGGTGTCTATTGACCTTACGTTTAAACTCCTGGAGGTTGTAGCCGTCGGGGAAGCAAGCATGCGGTAGGGAATTCCACAGGCGGGAAGTGCGAGGAAAGAAGCTGTTGGAGTAGAAATTGCGGTTACATTTCATCGGTTTCACTGTAAAAGGGTGGGACCTAGTTGCCAATCTAGTATCTCATGCAAATTCACATCTGGGGGGAACCAGTGATTTAAGTTCGTCAGAGCAGAAGCCATGAAAGTATTTATAGAAGAGGCACAGGGAAGCCACGTCACGCCGGTGAGAGAGATACTGAAGGCGGTCAGCCAAGTCGGTATCAATCACATTACAGATTCTTCGCTGTATTTTGTCAAGAACCCCGAGGAGAATAGAAGGGGTACCCGACCAGATGTGTTCCTATCTCTTAGCATTTGTTCATACTAAATTTTCGAAATACGCTGTCTTTTTTTGATAACTCACTAACTCACTATATATATATATATATATATATATATATATATATCCGGGTGAAGAGAATCAACAGTTTTTCAATTCCGAGTTCTCCGGCATCTACGTTTTTTTTTTTTTATAAATACAACAAATATTGGAGAGCATAATATAATTAAATTTGTTTTTTTATTTAAAATTAATATAGTTTACATTCCGACACGGAAATTTCTATGTTTCGAGGTTTTTACCACATCATCAGACAATGTTTTGTAACAATAATGGATACATCAACGAAAATGAAGTCTATATAGGGGTTTTGATCAACTGACCCTTTTGCCATTAAGATTGAAAGAAGAAATCATGTATGCCCCCAAAATATAACCTTTTCCAAATTTAAAGAGGATCTCTATTCCGAATAGTTAAATTGAACACACACAAAAATATTTTGTCTTCCCACATCCATAAATAATAAACATATTGTTTCTTATATTCAAATGAAAATTATTTTCGCAATAATGAGCTAACATTGCCTGATGACAAGGTAAAAATCTTGAAACATAGAAATTTCTGTGTCACAATGTAAACTATCTTAATTTTAAATAAAAACAAATTTATATATATATATATATATAATTATTAACCAGTTATTGCTCAGAATTAAATTAGACCAGTACACAGTTGTATTAAAATGCGCTCAATATATATTTTTTTATTCAGAATTCAGCCGATTACGCAGTCTTGGTTTCAATCTTGCGTGTTTTTTTTTCAGGCATTTTATAATATAAAACGCCGGAAGGTACTGAAAGGTTGAAACAAAGGATGTGTAATTGGCAGAATTCTGAATGAGCACACACACACACACACACACACACACACACACACACATATTGGGTTATAAAAAAATAGCCTATAACGAAACACACACACACGTGTGTGTGTGTGTGTGTGTGTGTGTGTGTGTGTGTGTGTGTGTGTGTGTGTTTATTAAAGCAGCATTTGACACAAGATCTTTTTTTATGTGGGGTACCCATACACGGATGTGCGTTGTGATGTAATGAATATCGCCTCGGAATGAGAAATCAGAGAAATCCCCTTCTACTCCAACAGTTTATTTTCTCGCACTTCCCGCTTGTGTTTACTTGCTTCCCTGATAGCTACAACTCCAAAATTTAAATGCAACGTCAATTAACATCTTCTTCTTCTTGAATTCCGTTCATCTTTTATCCTTTCCTCAATACCTCCTGTACCCGGTCATTTCTCTCGCTGTAACCCCCTGTAAGCATATACCTTACACGAGAAGTTACATAAATACTACAATATATATATATATATATATATATGTGTGTGTGTGTGTGTGTGTGTGTGTGTGTGTGTGTGTGTGTGTGTAAAAATATATAACTAAGCAATAGTTTAATATGTTGGCAAATGTTTCATTCATCTTACTTTGTCAACATAATTCTACCACAGCTTCTTTTTGTGACTGACATGTTTAGTATAAACTCATATTTAGCAGATGAATTTACTGTTGCCTTTTGTATTGTTTTGAATTACAGAGTTTTCCTTTTCCTAAGTTGGCGATCATCTAGAAAACCTAGTCTCTCCTGTTATTTCAGAGGCTCATCCCTTGTTCCCTGTTTAGGATGTGGTTTCCGGCTTTCTCTTTTCCGATCTTTTCACTATTACGTAGCCCCCTGTACATCAGTGGCGTTACCGCCTTGCTCGGCGTGATACGATTAAAAAAAAAATCCAAAACGTTGAAAAAAGAAATTCATGCTTTTCCTAAGAAAATGCAACAGTCTAAAGTGGAATTAGAACTCGGCTCGTCGATTTCACTTTCCCGCCGTAACCGTTACACAACCCGCACATAATTTCGATGGTGGGATTATAAAAAAAATAAAATAAAAGGACTGAATGCAACTAACATGAGTTTTGTAACTTTTTTCTGTGAGCCTTTCTATAACAAATATTGCAGAAATCTCGACAGTCAATGAACGCTTCATAATTCTTCTTGTGTGTGTGACGGACGGTAGAACGTCGCTTTTCGCGTGTGCTGAAGCTTTCTTCGCGTGACAGCTTATCTTCGCTCGGATCTCCCTTGTCCAAATATCTGCGGAGGCACTCTTTATCTCTCGTACATCGGTACTAATTAGCCGGCCAGTTTTTACCAGATGCTGTTACCGACCACACACATGGCCTTGCACAAGGAAAAGACAGTTTCATACTTATCTTCAAATATTCCAGACGCACACATAACCTGACACCACTAAAAGACTACCCTCACCCATCACGATTTATCGCGTATTATCAATGAAAGTATTGCTGTTAAAAATAATATTTCGTTTAAATATTTTCTTTTATGTGCTGTGTATCTTCAGGACGTAGGCCAATCATGGTCCTCCACCTTTTCCTGCTTATTGTTGATCTTAATGTATGGCATCCTGTTATTTTTTCCAAACCCTGTTCTGACATACATTCGTTTAAACCCATCAAATATCTCACGAGCTTTTTACCCTTGTCTCGTTTTTCCTCTATCCGCCCTGTGAGTATCAGATTCTCGAAGCCCTTCTTCCTCATTGCGTGTCACAGAAACTTCAGTCGTCCTTCTTGATGTTAAGTATAAGTTTCTTTTTCGTTCCCCCCCCCCCAAAAAAAACCTCATCGTTGCTCACATGTTCGATCCATGGTATCTTCGGCATCCTTAAAACTACATTAAGAATAAATAAATAAAATAAAAACTTTCAGTTTTCTTATCGTAAATATAGCACAAGTAGAAACAAGAAGATCATATTAACTTATTTTTCCAAGAAAAAAGTCCTGTGTGCCTATAAAATCATTAAATATGGTTACGTTGTGTGTCGTAACTGAATTCTAGTAGTCGATCTGCACTTCCTCAGTAGAGACAACAACTCTGCATCAACAGACTACAGACAATTTTTTCAGATTTCTTTTTACTCGCTTTATTTTTGTAGGGTGGGGTACTGAAGAAGGTACGGACGAACATTAGAGCTCTGGACTTTATTGCCACAATTGGAACTCTCTTGCCAAACACGCACAATGTTTCTGTGCATGATTTTTTTTTTTTTTTTTTTTGAGGGGAAGGTCTCATATGAAAACTTCGACAAAGTCCATCAACCACGCTTAGGATTCTGCGCCCAGCGGTTTCAACCCCACTCCACTCAGTTGAAGTAATCAAAGTTCTTGAACCTACAAGCACCTGACGAAAGGCGGGGCTGAGGGATACGACTGTTGAAACATTGTAATAATAGCAACAAAGACGAGAACTATTTACCGCATGTAAATAATGAATCAGAAAACAAGCTCTCTTAGAAATTTGTGGTCCTCTCTTTCATTTACGGCTTCGCAGTTTTTCAAATTGTTTAAAAAATATTCTAAAGGTTGGTTGGTGCACCATCTCTCATCATAGAACATTCGTTGAATGTTTATGGCATTAGATTAGATACTTCCATTTTTTCGCTAAAAACAGCATAGTATGATGAAAAAAGTCCCTAGGCTTAATAAAAACAGTTTTAGCGTCAAAATGTTTGTTATTATTAAGAGGAAAGACCAAAGTATTTTTCAATTATGATTTTATTTTATAATATTTTTTCTAGCATGTTCAAAATTTAGGTTAAAATCTTTTATTTCATTTTTCGTCAGTGTAAGATCAGAGCTGACGATGGAAATTTTAGCGCCTTCGTTTCCGGTAAAAATATTTTTAGCACGTTCGTTTCATTTTGAAATTCTTGCAAAAATCAAATAATTGTCGAATTTTAATGAAACTTCCAGGGCCTATTCACAAAGAAATGAATCTATGAAAATATTATTTTTATAAAATCTTGGTAATATATATATATATATATATATATATATATATATATATATATATATTACCCCCACCCCCACTCTAACTTAATTTTATGAAATTTCTAGAAATTAAATTCTGTTTATAAATTTTGTTTTATTAGTTAAACCCAGGACTCCTTGGAGAATGTAAAAAATATTTTTTTTTCAAACAGTTGCTCCTTTCCCGAAATTCTGCTCCGAATAATAAAGAAATGCAATTAAACTATGACATTATTAAATGACACAAGCTTTTAATTGCTTTTAAAATAATATGTATGAAGAACGTTATTTGAAAAAATAAACACTTTTGTGATAAATGTTGAATTTTTACAAGAATTGTTTTCATTTTTTTTTCTTTTTTAAATTATGATAATTCATAGTTTAAAATTTTTAAAAAAATTCTTCAAAACTTTGTCTGCGTTAGGTCATTAAATTATTAAGTGAAAAAAAAATATATATATATATATTGAGCGCATTTTAATACAACTGTGTACTGGTCTAATTTAATTCTGAGCAATAACTGGTTAATAATTATACTATATATATATATATATATATATATATATATATATATATATAATTAAATTTGTTTTTATTTAAAATTAAGATAGTTTACATTGTGACACAGAAATCTCTATGTTTCAAGATTTTTACCTTGTCATCAGGCAATGTTAGCTCATTATTGCGAAAATAATTTTCATTTGAATATAAGAAACAATATGTTTATTATTTATGGATGTGGGAAGACAAAATATTTTTGTGTGTGTTCAATTTAACTATTCGGAATAGAGATCCTCTTTAAATATTTCGAAAAGGTTATATTTTTGGGGCATACAAAGCGAAAATTGGAAAGCTTAATACAAATGATCACGCTCTAAGTTTTTAAAAATATTTTTTATTTCTTCAAATGTATAAAACGTGCCCATTTTGAAAGTATGGGTGACCATACACGACATTATCAGAAAATAAGATCGACGTCTATAAAAATTTAATGTCAACATTTTTAAAATTAGATCACGGAGCATAACATGATTGTTAAGTACTTAAAAATTATATGAAAAAACGTTCATCCGTCATTTTCTTAAATTATATTTTAACAGATAAAGTCTCCGTAGGACTGCAATAAACATGTAAGCGCTTTATAAGTTTTTGTCAAGTGCTTATCGGGCGCTGGAAGATACGTAGATCACTCCTACTATTTGTTTTTAAAATCGATTCTTTTTTTTTTCTTTTTGCTTTTTAAATTGGAGTAAATAATATTTGTTTCAAATCAGACTAATTATACTTTAACTCAGTTAATAATTCTTAAATGATGTTTCGGAAATGTATGTTTCATTTTTGGAAGATTTTTTAATAAAAAATTACATTGCAATGAATCACGGCTAAAACAGGCGGTAATTAGCTATTTTAGAACAAAATTAAGAATTAATTCCAATCAATATAATTTTTTTTTTTTTTTAAACAGAGTGTTTTGCTTACTGGAAATAGTAAATTTCATCTTGTAGCTTTCAATTAAAGCTAATATTAAAGTTTCAAGAAAGCTTTTTATATTTATAAAATTTCATTTTAAAACTTCAGTCAGTCAGTTAAGTACCATGCGCGATACACGCTTGGGCGATCATGTCTCGAAAGAGACATGACTGACTGGGCAGAAGATTATCCCGCAGTAGGTTGCCATTGCTTTCTGAGGTAGACTGGTTGCTGACCAAGGCTATAGAACCCAATCTGTCCTATTATTTAACCCATAACTGGAGGGAGTAGACGGATTAATACCTTTCCCCAAGGGTATTTGCGCGTAAGTGAATGCAAGGAATTCAACTGGAATTCGAACTCGGTTCTCCGATTTCTCGTTCCGAGCCACAACGCACATCCTAACATATATATTAGTCATCCACATACAAGCCCGTTTCGCTGTATCACAGCTCATCAGTGTGGCTAGACATATCCACTTGCTTCTGGCCGGGATCGAAACTCGACCGATTTGGTGTCAGTCGGAGTCTCTACTCCCTAAGCCATCGGAGGTACCTATTTTAGACTCTTTGATTAACTGTTTCAGTTTCGATACTCCTTCACGGGGTACACAAGTCAAGTAGTTCTTCTCTTGAACTGAAAAATCATCAAAGATCATAAATGTGTAATGAGTGGAGATTAAGTTCTCCAGAAGAGAAACGGGATATGTCTTGTCACTACAGTTTTGGCTGAAGAGAGAAAACAAAAAAAAAAAAAAATAAATAAATAAATAAATAAATAAAGAGAAGGTTTATGTCCTTTCCTTTTATTCTGATTTATACCACGCCATCTCGCCATCTATCAGGTTTGGTAATCCCAAAATAAATAAACAATTAAAAATTCGGTATTGAGTACAGATTTATCAATGCACACAGTCTCATTTTTTTTTTTTTTTTTTTTTTTTTTTTGCGGCGGCTTTAGGCTAATTCATTATTTTTTCTCAATTTTTACTGTCTGTAAGCGCTGTAATAACAGTGATGCCTTTACATGTCTGTGTGCACTTCTGTAAAATTTACCAAATTAATTGTCCTAAAATTTCAGACTTAAGATTTATTGATTGTTACAATGAATTTATCAGCTTTTTGGAATCCCAGCCGATATGAAAAAGTTATTTACTGAGAGTGGTTGTCAATTGTTCGAAGCTAAATACGTAAGATCGAAGGAACAATTAAAAAATCAAAGGTGGGTGTTAGGGTAAGAAATAAAAGTTGGAACATGTCTTTGTTGTTAGTTTTACTTAAGCATGTCACAGACTATGTGTCGCAGAGTAAGGTCATGAAACCAAGTGTGTGGGTCACTTCCTGACAAGTTGAGATCCACCTTAAACAAATTCACATCATCGGCATTTTCTTCTGCTCTAATTTTCTTTCGCTTTTTCGCTTTCAACTCTTGTAAAGCCAAACTACAATAGGGAATGAAATGAGGAGAACAGGTTTTGATGAAACAGGAACCTTCTAGAACTGAACTTGCACGTTGGCGGTGAATGTAGTCATCAACAAAATCATCGTAATGCTGCCACCGCCGCCGCCGACGACGACCACCACCACAGATTTAACCACTCTGTTATACATTGGGAAAAGTTTATCTGTTGGCTGCACACAACCAAACTGATTAATTCCAAGCGTTCAAATTTGGTTCACATAAATACTAGACCCATTGATGGGTTTTAGCATTCAAAAATAACTCTTCCTGGGTAATGGCGATTGTGGAACTCTGAAAGTGGAGCGCACTTAGGGGCTGAGATTTTTGGTGGGAGGCGGGGTACAAACTCAAACATCGTCCTCATTTACATACTACATCACTATCCTATAAACAACTTCGTATAAGTATATTACTTCATTAAATTAAACGAAATAACTTTTCATTTATAGTAGCGGAGTTCTAATTTATTCCTGTCCTCTTTTCCACTCTTAAGCTGTTGGACCACAAGAAACGTTAATTTCAAAACAAAATCAAATATCTGTTTCTATCTATCTGGTGTATTTTTCTTCTTCTTTCAAGTTGATCTCTGCATGTGACCTTAAAAAGCTAAATGAAAAAGAAAACGCAGAGGAAAAAGAGCTGAAGATCAAACTTTATCAAAATCAAAGACTAATCAGTTTCATAAATTTTTGAAGCTTTTATAAGTAATGGGGAAACCGAGGGGTCAGCTAAAATTGAGGGGTTGCCCTCTTCTGCACCCCCCCCCCCCCGTCAGAATCGCCACTGCTCCTTGGGTCACTTAATAAGAGGGATCTCTAACAATGAACAATAATCAGCGGGAAGCCATATTGTTGCAAATGTGTGGCTAATCGTACAAAATTTCCAATCAAAAGCCGCACCATTAGGACGAACGGATCGGTTAACTGTAATCACAACAGTGACTCAAGTTTTTACTGCTTGCCCGTCGTAGACTTGTATTTCAACTAGTTTACTATATTTATTAATGTGTATCATTTTATTTATTTGTCACTATTGTCATTTCTCTTTTAAATATTTTTCTCACATAATTTATTCTCTACACACTTTTCTTTAAACTTTCTTCGTCTATTTTCTTTCTTAATAGTTTTTGTTGAAAAGTTCAATAGAATATAAAAAAAAACACTTAGATTTTTGTCTTTCATCTTCTTTTATTCCCCTTTTATCTACCTTTGTCGTATCTTCACCTCCCCCCCTTATCCTTATATTGATAATTCTTACGTATCCTACTTATACGCTAACATATGACTTATGTAATATGATTCTTTAGATGCAAAGTAACGATGCGTTACTGACAAGTGTTGTTGTTATCAAAGAATTTATCTGTTGGAACATGCATACCCTGAATATATAAGAAAAGACCAGACAGAAGATGAAGGAATATGATAAAGGGGTTTTTTTTTTTGTTTTTTGTTTTTTAGTAAAATGGAACAGAGAAGAACACAGTCGTAGTTGTCAGGGAAGCAGCGAGGGAAGGCCTTTACCCAGCGGTGGACTTGCGATAACGATGATGACGATAATGATGATGAAGAGAGTGTGGAAAAGCTCTGAATCTGACCAAGAAGCTCTTCCGGAAAAAAAAAAAATCTGATATTTGAATATTTGTTTACGCTTTAAAATTTTATCGGCCCGAATTTTATCGTACGGATTCGACACTCCTATGTATATATATATATATATATATATATATATATATATATATATATATATATATCAACGAGAACTTATTACATATATATCAGTATTTGAATCCCACGTCGGAAAAACGACGCATCTTTTGAGGCTAATCACAAGTCTACCCGTTTTTTAGCATCATCATAAGAATAAAATCGCTGCTCAGCGATGCCATGTGCCATCGATCAAAATAAATGATAATCGGACATGGCAATGTCTGGTGAATGCAACGGGTGTGGTAGGACTACCCATTAAACCGTTTTCAAGTAGGTTTTCGCCCGTTTTGCAACATGTGGCTTAGCGTTGTTATAAAGAAACGGCTAATATTACCATTATCATTTGAGATGAAGAGAACAGATACTACTCATTGATTCCATCCCGATGGCCCTGGAGTGAAGAGAAGCGTAAATCGAGCAGCACTTGCTGTTCGGTTAACACAAACCAAATGTTGTCATTATCATTATATTTGCGTTTGGCCAAATCGTTTCTATGTGCGAGAATTGTGTGTCATGAACAATGCCTGAGAATCGCTTGTTTCGTGTAACTATTCGTCGCGAAATTACATTTCTTTCCGTCGTATTCATAATATTTGCTACATAAATAGTGTATTCGGAATTTTGAAAATGTTAAAGGGAGAAAACATTTTGCATCTTGTTTTCTATTTTTGTTTTTTTTTGTTTTTATGAGGAGTGGTGTATAAGCTAAGTACTGTTGCTTGACGTTGCTAGAATGGTTCGTTTTACATATAACATAAAAATGGTGCATGAAAAAGGTCAGAGTTGCGACAGATTTAGTCTAGGAAGTCATCTAAAATTATTTCACTTGCCTAACAAGACCTAAGCGTCTTTATTGGTATAAGAGACACTAACTAATGACAAGTACGAGAAAATTTTTGAAAGTATTTATGACCTTGTTTATAGTGAGAAAATAGATTTTCCGTAATTCCAAAATGTCCTCAAAATAACGAAAGAATTTCATAATTTAGTTTTAACCTATACTTAAAATGTTCAGTTACAGTATTTTCAGAAATACTTAACAGTAAAAAACAAACCAAAAGTAGCAGTGATAACTGATCGATCAAAATAAAAAACTAAAAGTTGGTACAACGATCATTACGAGAAAAGAAGTTTCAGTATTTGTCTACACTTCTAAGATGAGGTAGTATTTACATTATTTACATTGTTTGGACTGTTTTCCTCATCTTTATTGACATGTTTACGACGTTTCAGCCGTTTGTACGTTCCAGCCTTGTTCAAGTGCTAAGAATTTTGTACCAAACCCGAAATTCCTAGCACCTGAAGAAAGTCGGAACGTACAACGACCGAAACGTCGTAAATATGGCAATAAAGATCAGGACAATAGTCTGAACAGCGTAAATAATGTAAAAGATATTTCGACAATCATAATGTAAAACTGTGACTTTGATTATAACATTGCGAGCGGATCTTCCTAATTTCCGGCTAAACGATACTTGGCTCCTAAGTTTTAATTTATTTATTTTATCTATTTTCTTTCGATCATCGAATTTGCTTTGAGGAATTCCTCCGCAGATTTTATTGTTTACAGAGTTGTAAATACTGCCGTGCTTCGAGCCCAGATAAAATCATTCACAGTCCACTTTATTTGGGTGTTCTAAATCAGTCGTGTGTTTGACCCAGTGTAGCATACAATCTTTATAGCAGTGGAATAAGTGCAAATGAATGTAAACTATTGAACAATTATCTTGATGAGTCACATAATTAATAATTGGGAGTGTAATAAATAGAACTCGTAGCATAATTAGACCGGAAATAGGGTAAGAACAATGGGAATGAAATGCCATTTTCAGAACCCGAATATTATCAGAACGAAAAATAGAAGTGCAGAAAGAAAGATTTATAACGATATTCTATGGATTAAATAAAAAGGCATTCGATGAAGTACGGCATAAACTCTTTTAAATGTTAGAGAAGCTTGATCAACGCGGAAGAGATGTTTAAATAATCTGTAACTTATACTGGGAAAAAGCGACTTGCTTACAGCTAGAGAACGAGTTAAATTGATATTCTCATACAGAAAGAGGGTTACGACAATGGTGTTTTCATACCAGGTTTATTTAACTAGTACAGCAAGTTAATTCTAAGAAGACTACCAGGATTTATTATTTATTATCGGCAGACATAACCGAAACAGAAACTGTGTTCATGGTAGATTCAGAAAAAATACATGAAAAACTATTAGAGAAGGTCGTCAACAAAAGCAAAAATAAATGACTATTAAATTGTAATGTCAGAATGCTTGTATTTTCAGCAAAAAAAAAAAAAGAAAAAAAAAAGAGACAGCAAAAGAGACGGCACACGGCAAGAGTTAGGGACTTCAAAATCAAGAAGGTGAAGATATTCAGCTATCAGGATAGTAGAATAACAGACAGGTACAGAAAAAAAGTAAAGTAAGGTATTAAATGATTAAAATTGTATATAGAAAAGAGTGCGATTTCGACAGCCATATTGTCTTAGTGACATATATTAAGAATAATTGATCTACAATGTAATCGATCTCGATTTAGCAGCTCGACTTCAGCCACGTTCTCACCATAGAGATGTGACTTCTCTCTGTCTCTTCTACAAATATTATCATGACTTCTACTCTGACAAACTTTTCTCCTTGGTGTTCTCTTCTATACGAATTTACTCGTGCTAGTAGACTGGCAACTAGGTCCCATCCTTTTACAGTGAAAACAGTCAAATATAACCGTCTCTTCTCCCCACCAGTTTCTTTTCTTACGCTTCCCGCCTTTGGGACTTCCTTCCGTATCTTTTCTTCCGTCTTAGCTAGAATCTCAAAGAGTTTAAATGTATAGCGGGTATCTTATCTTATTTATTCCTTTTCTAGTAGTAGGATTCCGTTCTAGTGAAGGGTAATTGTATACCGTGCAGGTTAACGGAATTTGGCCTTGTGGGAAGATAGCCCACTATAATTCATAAAATGATTATAAAATCAAGAAAGGCAATTTGAGTATAAAATAACATTTATGTATACACATTTCAATTTATGTTTTACAATTAAAGCAATACTTAAATATAAGTCCAACGGAGGTTAAAGAGTTCATGACAAATGATAATGAGCTGAAAGAGATAAAAGAATGTTCATGGAAAATATAATGCTGAAAAAGATAAAAGGCTTAGGAGTGTGGAAGCGTCTTGTAGGTAAGGGGATGTTCATTTTGAAGTTGCCACTTCTAAGGTCAGCAAGTCAGTAAGTATTTTTGAGGGATGTCTTTAAAGAGGTCAGTAAGTACTTATGAGACAGGGAGAAGGAAAGAGGTCAGCATAGTAGCCGCTCGACTTAAGTCAAGGAGAGGCACTGATAACTCTAGCCTCAGAATCCTTCTGTCTAACGATGCTTTTTGTTTCCGCTTTTTATATCTGCTTTTTGGATCAAAAGCAGCTCGTTTCGAATTTCATCCTTGTATTTGATTCCGAGCTTCCCATTGGCTGGTAAATAAAATTCGCGTAGGCTAGCGAAATGGAAATTTGAATGTTGATTAATTTTTATTTTTCAACCGGAACATCTGCGCGAACTCGGATGCGTACGACGAATTTTATTCATTTGCCTTTTTTTTTTCTTTTTTTTTTTTTTGTGAGAGAGTCAACATCTGGTTTCTCGCTTTTGTTCGGTCGGTATCACCACAAATGCAACGTCAAATGCCATCATTTATTTCCTTGATTCCCATCTTTCTCTTATCCTTTCCCTGACACCCCCTGTATCTTGTTCGTCTTTCTTTTCGCTTTTCTCTCTTGTAAACTCTTGCACACCAGCGGCAGTACTACTTTGCTTAGGGTTAATCGATTAAAAAAAACATGGACAGATGATGTGAGAGACGAAAAGCTTTTAAGAAGAATACATATCACAAAGAAACTGCTGGTAACAACCAGAAACAGCAGAAATCTTGGGACACTTCATTTGATGAATTATATAATTAAATTGTTTAGTTATTGAAATAAAATAATTTTCTACTCTGCAAGTGGAAAGAACCTTAGCATTTAGATGCAAGTTTGAGATTAAACAGAACTGAACAATGTATCAAAGAATATAAGCGACGTTGAGACTTTTAAAAGTATGTGCTGAAAATCTAATAAATATAATATTATAATATGCCACATATAAAATAAGACATACCAGAATGTTTAAGCTTTCCGAAATGCTTCAACCATTAAATGATGAGTATTATGAATTGATGTTTCATTAGAGATTAGTGGATAATCAATTGATAATTTAAACTTTTTTCCAACGATACGGGCATCATTCATTTTATGAGTTTAAATAACTAATTAGCGATTCTATGTTTCGTGACGTTACGCCATTTCCTGGAGAATTTGCTTGCAAATAAAACTGGGAAAAGCCAAAGAGAGTGCTATGTCTGGATGCCTACGTTACAAAAAGAGGAGACTAAAAATGGTGACAATTCATTATGAGGAATGGTGAATTGGCAAGTCTACGTTTCAAGAGTTATGTCTGCATTCATATTACTTGAAGATAAGCAAAGCGAAAATAGTGACAACTTAGTAGAAGCAAAGCGCAATTCTATTGTGCATGAAATGATACTCGGAATATCATACAGTTAAAATATTAAATTTAGGAACCTATCATTTGTTATATGTCCCTTTTATTTTCTTTATTCTTTTCATATAAATGAGATAAAGATAGATACCTCCGCTAATTCGCTAAAAAACAGCATAACATGACGGAAAAAACAAACAAACCTAAAAAAAAAAACAAAAAAACAATGTTTTTCTTTCAAAAGAATTTTTTTTTTTTTTTTTTAATCATATCACCCCGAACAAGGAGGTAACGCCACTGATGCACAGGGTACTACGTAAGAGTGAAAAGATTGGAAAAGAGAAAGCCGGAAACCACATCCTAAACAGGGAACAAGGGATGAGCCTCTTCACCTGTTCAATAGACATGGGTGGAGTGTGAACCGAGCGATAGTAAATTTTTTATGTTATTGTTAAGAGGAACGATCAAAGTTTTTTTTAATTTAAAAAAAAAATTGTTTAATCCTTTCTGACACGTCCAAAGTTTCGGTAAAAAAACTTTTTTTTCTTTTTTTCGTCAACGGCTGACTAAATTTTTTATCAGAGTTTAGTATGAATAATGTAATATCTGGATGTACATTGTGGTGCAGTGGATATCGACTCGGAACGAGAATTCGGGAGCCGAGTTCAAATTTGAGTTGAATTCTTTGCATTCACTTACACGCAAATACTCTTGGGAAAGGTATTAATCCATCCCTTCCCTCCAGTTATGGGTTAAATAATAGGACAGATTGGGTTCTATAGCCTTGGCTGGCAACCAGTCTACCACAGAAAGTAATGACAACCTTCTGCGGGATAATCTTCTGCCCAGTCAGTCATGTCTTTCGAGACATGATCGCCCAAGCGTGTATCCCGTATGGCATTTAACTGACTGAATGTAATATTACGAAGCTCAGTTTTTCCGGTTAAAAACATGTTAATATGGAAATTTTTGAAAAACTCAAAGAATTGTCGGATTTTAATGAAACTTTCAGAACTTATTCACAAATGAATTAAACTATTTTTGAAATTATTATTTTTAGAAAATCCTGGTAATACATATATATATATATATATATATATATATTTACATCTGTTACCCCACCTTTCAGATAATTTCATTAAATTTCAAGAAATTAAATTCTGTTTCCAAAATGTGTTTTATTAGCTAAACGCAGGAATCCTTGTGAAATGTAAATTATCTATATTTTTCAATCAGTTACAACTTTCCTGGAAATCTTCTACGAACAATAAAATAAAAAATGCAATAAAGTTTTTAATTGCTTTTATAAAGAATATATATTAAGAACATTATAGTGTGAAGAAAAAAATTCGTTGAATAATAAATCTTCACAAGAATTTTCATTTTTTTTTATTTATAATAATTTATAAAGGTTTTAAAATATTTTTAAATTCTTCAATGCTGCATTGCGGTTAGGTCATTAAGTAATTAAGTTATTAAATAAAGACTATATTTACTAATCGAAAATTGAAAAGCTTAATCTTTACGCAGAAAGCACGTTTGGCAGCCAGTCATTAATCAACACGTCGGAAAAACAAGACCTCTATAATTAAGAAATGCTTTTGCTCCTTATTTCATTCTATAAGTGTAACCCTATTTCCAGATGGCTGGTATTCAATTTAACTGATTTTAAGGATGACAAGAGATTTCTCTAAAAATTGGAGAATACAATCATTTTTGTCGGGAAAAGTAGCCGAAGTGATAAAAAGTGGAAAATACAGTTACAAAGATACAATGAGTGCAAAATTGTTTTTTTCGGGAGAAGTAAGCGAATTTATCAAAGCTAGTTAGTCAAAATATTATCATTGGGTATTGACGATTTGTGACCCCAAATCAAAATTTAACCTTGAGGATTTACTGTTTACTGACTACTAGAACAGCTGGTAGGAACAGGTAGAGTAAGTTTTCTCCCCTTCCATCGGAAGTCGAAATGGTTAAGTGATATTACATTTCGAGATGCTAAGACGGATATAGGGAGGGGTAAAAAGAAATCCCGTACCTAACTTCAACACCCCGGTTTTGTGCCTTATTGATAAAATCGGGGTGGAAAAGGAAATTTATATAGTCGGGGACCAGCGATGAATTGAAAAAAGCTGAAATAGCCTGCCACAAAAGACGGTCCGTCCAAATTCGGCGAGCTGGGAATTAAATTTTGTTTAAAAACATGTATGTAAAAATGATTTTAATGATTTAACTGAAAACACTCAAAAAGTTAAAATTCCAATCAAAATAATTTCTGTTTGCAATACACCAGAGTATTTTACCTACTGGAAATAGTAAATTTAATCATTTAGTTTTCGATTAAAGCTAAAATAAAAATTTAAAAAAAGTTTTTTTCATTTAAAAAATTATTTTAAAACTGAGGTATCGAAAATTAGTAGAGGTACCTAGGTAAAAATATAATTTTTATAGTTTTTGTACATAATTAAAGAAAAAATATATATAAAAATACCCTTTAAAATAAATTTTCTCGTTTTTTTACCCTTTTTGGCGTGTATGTTTATACAAATTTTCTTCACTAGTAAGTGTTATTTATTACAATTTCGCTAATACGAATACGACTACGACAATCTTACACTTTTACAGTTTTATTAGACATAACACTTTTTAAAAAAAGCTCTAAATTTAGCTTCATTTCCTACTTATTGACAAATAGTTTATATACTTTTAGAGTGTAATTTTTTTAATTGCATGAGTAGCTTCATGAATAAAAACAATATTGAAATTGGCAGAAGATCAATTGAGGAATTTTGAAAGATAAATCATTTTGATATGACAAACATATCTCCTTCACAAAAATATAACGTCAATGTTTACCAAGTTTGATGGCACTGGGTGAAACGTTTTGTATCGACATTGGCTTGTCAGACAGATCAACCTATTCACCACCTCTGTCTGTCTGTCTCTTTCTCTCTCTATATATATATCAATCTCTCTCTCTCTCTCTCTCTTATATATATATATATATATATATATATATATATATATATAAAGCTGACTGTTTGGCTTCTCTTATATATATATATATATGTACGTGTGTGTGTAAGTGTGTGTGTGTGTAAGTGTGTGTGTGCGCGCGTGCTCAGCAATTCTTCATTCGAACATCTTTCATTGAATAATATAGACATATATCTATTTGGGCTTACGGCCTATCACGTCGAATACGCCGGTCCTCGTTCGATCACCGAAGTTAAGCAACGTTGAGCCTGGTCAGTACTTAGATGGGTGACCGCTTGGGAATACCAGGTGCTGTAAGCGTATAGTGACGGATGTGCATTGCGGTGCAGTGGATATCGGCTTGGAAAGAGAAATCGATGAGCAGAGTTCGAATTCCAGTTGAATACCCTGCATTCACTTAAGCACTGGTACCCTTGGGAAAGGTATTAATCCGTCCCTTCCCTCCAGTTATGGGTTAAATAACAAGGGTAGGACTTGGGGACCCTGCCCTTAAAAACAAATCCCAATGAATCTTGACATTCGAAAAGAAAAATGTATTACTAGACACAAAACTTATATAAAAACAACAATAAATTGTTGAAAGAAAAAGGTATTACCAGCAATAAATAAATAAAGTTTGGTTGGCAATAAATGACCTACCGAGGTTGATTTGCCATAAAAACAAAACAATCAACCAAAACTTATATCTATTTGTTTTTATACTGAACCTTCCCAGTTTTTCTAATCAGTTTCTTAATTAGTGTTAAGATGAAATTCATCAAAGAAGGCGCCGTACTTTTTTAATAACCCATGTATTTTCGACCTCCTCCAAGATCATTGTCAGGGACAAATTAAAAAAACATACTTATCGTAACTGTGATAAAATTTGTATTTCGTTAAGATGGTGATTAAAAAAGAACACGCGTTTTTTTAAATTCAAAATTATATATATATATTATATATATATATGTGTGTGTGTGTGTGTGTGTGTGTGTGTGTGTGTGTGTGTGTGTGTATGAGTAAAGTACAAAACGTTCGAAGGATGTCATTGAGTAACTCTAGAGTCTTACATGCAAATGAGTGCAATTACGGGAAACTCTGGAGTTGGTCAGTGAGGTAAGTCCTTGAAACATATTCTAACTTTATCGATTACTTCGCTCTAGTTATCAACTGAACACCTCTTTTGACAAAAAATCTGTTAGTATTAAAAATGCTTTCAATTCTAGTATCTTTTTACGTATTTTGATAGGTGTCTTTTAGTTGTATTATATATACATACATATACATATGTATGTGTGCAGGTGTATGTTCCAATGAGAAAGGTGCTGCCGCAGTGTTGTAATCCCCGGGACCGGCACCTTCTCCTCTCTCAAAAGAGGAGAGAACAGATAATTCACTTTCATCATGAGCAAAAGGTCGAAAATCGCGAAGGTATCTCAGAGAACAGAACTCGTTTCAACATATCGAGTGAAAATCTATTAATAATCGATTTTGTTCGTTAATATATTTTTATTCTTCAGTTATTTAATGGTATTTCTTCTTTAATAAAATTATTTTTCTTTTCTTTTCTTTTTTTTAACTATTTCACCCGAAGCAAGGCGAGACAGCGACTAGTGCACAGGAAGTTATAGTGAGAAAAAAGACTGAGTACATGGCGTATTGAAGAAAGGATAAAAGATGAATGGGATTCAAGATGACAAAAGATGGCAACTGACGTTGCATTTAAATTTGTGGAAATTGTAGCTATCAAGGAAGCGGAAGAGAGTTCCACAGGCGCGAAGTGCAAAAAAGAAACTGTTCGAGTAGAAGTGATGGTTACATTTAACTATTTCGATGGTAAAAGGATAAGACCTTGATGCCAATCTGGGAGCACGCTTAAATTCACGTGGACAGGGCACCTAGGAAAAAAGCCCACCGGAGTAGTTGCCATGAAAATATTTGTAGAAAAGACAAAGAAGAGCCATGTCTCGGAGGTGAAAAAGTGCCTGAAGCTGAGATATTCAAATCAGGACTGATTACATTGCAGACCTTTCTTTGGATTTCGTCGAGAACCTCGAGATGAATAGCAGGAGCACCCAACCAGATGTGGCAACAGTATTCAATGCACGGACGAATGATAGATTCATAAATGTGCACAATGGATTCTGACGAGAAAAACTTCCTGGCCCAATACAGAGACACAACCCTCCCAGCGGTAGATGCAGCTATAGTTTCAATATATTCGTTCCACTTCAGGTCGGTTGAATAAGCGCGCCAAGGAAGAGCGGTGTGTTGCTCTCAAGGAGACTTGCATCAGCCAACATTTAATATCTATGCGCGTCTAACATATCAGTTATAAAAAAAAAGGATTGTTATCCGGTAATGAACATCCCTTACGTTTCCGTCAGCCTTTTAGTCATAGATTTACAAACAAATGACATTACAACATAAGCGGGAACATTTTTATAACCATGTCACCTTAAGCAAGTCGACAATGCCACTAGAACGTAGTGGGTTACAAGAAGTGAGAGCGAAAGAGAATGAGAAAATTCAAAATTGGGAGGATTGAATAAAGGAAAAAAAAAAGAACAGGATTCAAGAAGACAGAAGATGGCAATTGACGTTGCATTTAAATTTTTGAAGATTGTAGTTATTGGCGAGCCGAGTTCGAATTTCAGTTGAATTCCTTGCATTCACTTAGGCACAAATACCCTTAGGAAAGGTATTAATCCATCTCTTCCCTTCAGTTATGGGTTAAATAATAGGACAGATAGATATTATCCCGCCGTATCCTATTATTTAACCCATAACTGGAAGGAAGAGACGCATTAGGGGTATTTGTGCGTAAGTGATGCAAGCAGTTCAACTGGAATTCGAACTCTGCACCCCGATTTGTCGTTCCGAGTCGATATCCACTGCACCACAACGCACATCCGCAGGAAATGGCTTAATTAGTAGGACTTATATCAATAAATCAACATTTAAAAAAAATTCTTACAATCTAAAAATATTTTCTAGCTTTAAATAACCTGCAAAATGTTGATGAGTCGTACAAAAATTAATCAATCTTTCTGAACTCTTTCCTTTTATTCCTCTCCTTTTCACTATTTTACAACTCTTTTCGTTTTCTCTTTTTTCTGTGGGTGTTCTCATATATTTTTTTTCTAAATTCTTGGATCAGGAATTATAATTATTTATACTATTTATATTTGGACTATTGTCTTCATCTTTATTGTTGTTATCGCAACGTTTCGGTCTTTTAACCTACGGCGAATTCTGAATTGAACACTTTATTTAATCTACGGCGTAGACTGTTCTCGTTCCACTTCTCATATCTAGGGATATTGTCTAGTTCATACTTTATTTAGTACTGTTCAGTAATTTCTCACCTGTTTCCATTAACTGCATGTACACAGTGCCCGACCCAGGGAATGAATTCACAACCACTATGTCACCAAATTCACCTTATCCACTAGGTTGTAGCTCCGTAAAACAATTTGATGTAGTAAATTTAGAGCCTTAAAATTGGTTGCAATTGCTGCTACTGCTGCTGCTACTTGCTGTCATTTTCTTTTTAATCATTTCACCCCAAGCAAGGCATTCCATTGCCACTATTGCGCAGGGGGCTACATAGGGGAAGGTAAAGAGGAGGAGTGGTTAGGTGTAGGAAATGTCAGAAGGAAGGTGATACATGGGTAAGGATACCGAGGATGAGGGTTGGGCAGATGGGAAGAGTGTTTGAAAGAATGGGAGCGAGTTAGTGTGTTAGGAGGTGTCTATTGACCTTACATTTCAACTCCTGGAGATTGTAGCCGTCGGGGAAGCAATCATGTGGAAGGGAATTCCACAGTCGGGAAATGCGAGAAAAGAAACTGTTGGAGTAGAAGTTGCGGTTGCATTTTATCGGTTTCACTGTAAAAGGGTGGGATCTAGTTGCTAATCTAGTTTCTCGTGCAAATTCGTATCTAGGGGACACCAGTGATCTAAGTTCATCGGAGCAGAAACCGTGAAAACATTTATAGAAGAGACACAGGGAAGCCACGTCGCGCCGGTGAGAGAGAGACTGCAGGCGGTCTGCCAAGTTGGTATCGATCACATTACAGACCCTCCGCTGTACCTTGTCTAGAAGCCCGAGGAGAATAGCAGGAGCACCCGACCAGATATGGCAGCAGTATTCAATGCACGGGCGGATGGTAGATTTATATATGTGCAAGATAGATTCAAACGGAAAAAAACTTCCGGGCCCTGCACAGAGAACCGACTTTCATAGCAGCGGATTTAGTAATGGATTCGATATAGTCATTCTATTTGAGGTCCGCTGTAAGTGTGAGGCCAAGGAGGCGTAGTGTTCTACTCTCTGGGAGGTAAGCCTGGTCCATGCTAATGGGAGGTAGGTGCGATGTTTTGACTGCTGTTGTGGCCTAGGTTTTGATTTCTGTTGCTGCTGCGATTGAAGAATTGCTGTCATTTGTTTTTCTTCCTTTATTAGCGACTCTCATATTGTATTTATTTCTTTGCCAGGCCTACTAACGGGGCCATCATAGCCTAGCATATGCGCCAATTTTTTCATACATCTAATTCTCTTCCCATCTTCTTCCTTGCCCAGTATTTACACTTCATTCCACAGAGATGGATGATTGCCTCTTTCTCTCCATACATGATCATCCATGCCCGATTTCATTGTCTCGCCTTTTATTGATATACAACTGAGGAAGGCCGGAGATCACAATTACTGAAACGTTGTGATAACAAAAAAAAAAAAAAAAAAAATGAGGACAATAGTCCGAATCTATATAGTATAAATTATTCTCATATATTCTACACTTTTTCTTTTAATGACTTTTTTTATATTCTATTCGTTTGTCTTATTTTTCTTTCCTTCTTTCTTTTCTCTATTCTTTTATTTTAGGTATTTTATTCTTTTCATATTAGTGATAAATTCTTGCTATTTTCTAACAGATGGCGTTCCCAGAACTGCATGCCTGTAGTTTCAGATGGTAACGCATCTGTAAAGAAGTATTATAAGCAAGCTTGAAATTCAATGTGTGTCATTTCGCCGAAGAGTAAAAAACGCTAAACATGTTGGATTTCGAGCCAAAGAAAGTGCATTTGTGGGGAATTTTACTGCACTTCTTCATTCAAAAGCAATCTGCAGCTGAAGCACACAGGCGTCTTGTTGAGATTTATGGCGACCATGCTCTGTCGGAAATAATGTGCAGAGATTAGACGTTTCACAAATATTGACTTTCATGTTGAAGATAAAGAACGCTCTAGCGCAGAGAAAAAAATTAAGACGAAGATTCAGAGGCATTACTTCATGAAGAGTCATGTCAGGCGCAATATGAACTTTTAGAATCAATAGGAGTTGATAACAACAGTTTCGAAACGTTTGGAAGCATCACGAATGATTCAAAAGCAAGTACATTGGGTGCCGTACGAGTTGAAGCCGAGAGACATCGAACGGCTGTTTCAACGACAGAAAAGGAAAACTTTTTTGCAGCATATCATGCCCATTGATGAAAAGTAGATACACTAAGATAACCCTAAGCACAGAAGATTGTTTGGGTAAGCAATGCCATGCATCAACATCGGTGGCAAAGCCGAATATCTATGGTTCGAAGCCTCTGCTATTCATTTGGTTAGATCAGATGGATGTAGTTTATTATGAGCTGCTCAAACCGACCAGAACCATCACGGAAGATCGGTATCGACTGCAAGTGAAGCGTTTGGGCCGAGCATTGAAGAAGAAACGGCTGCCATATGAGCAGAGACACAACAAGGGATTTTTCAGCATGACAATGCTAGGACACATGTTGCAAAACGGGTGAAAACCTACTTGGAGACGCTTAAATTAGAAGTCCTACCCCACCCGCCGTATTCATCAGTCATTGTCCCGTTTGATTATCACTTGTTCCAGTAGATGGCACATGGCCATGCTCAGCAGCACTTTCATTCTTATGAAGATGCCAAAAATGAGTAAACTCGTGGTTAGCTTCAAAAGACGTGTCATTTTCCTGACGTGGAATTCAAATGTTGCCAGAAAGATGGGAAAAGATAGTCGCTAGCGATGGACAATATTTTCAGTAATATGTTTCTAACTAATCTTTGTAAATAAAACATTACTTTTCATGAAAAACCAGCGAGAAATTATTAAAGGTACTAATAATTAAATCAGTTGAAGTCATAAATATTATTTAATAACATTCACCTTCGGTTTGCCATAGACAAAAAATAAATAACTCACTTTATTCTTTAATGTAATCTTTCATGTTCGGTCGTACTTTGTTCAGACACGCAAACACGTTCACCAACAAAATAATGTCATGTTTTTTATTAGTATATAAACTATATATATTTAGTGGGTACACGTGTTTGAGTAGACACAGTTGCTTTTAAAACAGTGAAATTAATGTCTCTCGGCCGAGAGATCAGACACACATTTTCTTTATTATGCTTTTTGGTTTTTAAGGCGTTAAACATTAATTTTTAAAAAATCATTACACCCCAAGCAAGGCAGTGATGTCAATAGAACAGAGAGGGTTACAGGTAGAAAGAGAAAGAGAAAATTGAGAATAGGGAGGATTGACGAAAGAACCAAAAAATGAACAGGGTTCAAGAAGATAGAACATGGCAATTGACGTTACATTTAAACTTTTGAAGATTGTAGTTACCAAGGAAGCAAGGAAACGGAAGGGAATTCCACAGACCGGAAGTGCGAAAAACTGTTGGAGTAGAAGTGGTAGGTGCATTTAGTTATTTCGACAGTAAAGCGGTATGACATTGCTGCTAGTCTATTAGCACGTTTAAATTCATATAGTTGGGACACCAGGAAAAAACTCATCAGAGCAGTTGCCATGAAAATATTAGTAGAAAAGACAGAGGGAAGCCACGCGGTATCGGTGAGAAAGTGACTGAAAGCGAGATGCCTGATCAGGATCGATTACATTATTCTTTGGATGTTGTCAAGAATCTCAAGATTTTTTAAAATAATCATTTCATCCCAAACAAATCAGGACCATCACTGGTGTACAGGGAGTTACAGTGAGAGAAAAACATCGTGCAGGGGATGTCGAAGAAATTATAAGAGATAGATGGGAATCAAGTAGATAAAATTAAAGATTAAATTAACGTTTCATTTAAACTTTTAGGACATTGTAGCTATCAGGGAAGCAACCAAATAGAAGGGAGTTCCACAATCGGGAAGTGCGTAAAAAGAATGTTAGAGTAGAAGAGCCGGTTACATTTAACTATTTCTACAGTAAAAGGGTGGGACCTAACTGCCAATCCAGTAGCACGAGTAAACCCATGCGGTCGGGTAACCAGAGTAAAAAAATTGTTAGTGATGATGACGTTATGCCTCCATACATCCTCAGGGCCTCAGACTCAACATGGAGGCCTACATCAAGTGCTTTGAGGAAGTAGTGCTGCCCTGGGTGAAATGGGTGGCTGCTGGAAGACCCAATGTTGTGCTAAGTCACACAAGCAGAAAAACCCAGTCATGGCTGTCAGACAATTTCTGCGACCTCATCACCCTTTAAAATATGGCCACCTAACTTCCTAGACTACAACCTCCTTGATTTGGGGCGCAGTTGAGCAAGAGACCAACAAAACTCTTTGTAACGCCAAAAACGAACTGAAGGCAAGGATTATGGCAGCATTCACTCGCTTAAACAAGGAGAACGCTCAGAATAGTTGCAGGAGATTCCGAAGTCGTCTGTAGTCCGTGATTGAAGCCAATGACGATTTTATTGAATAAATTTACTCTTTAGTATTTCAAGATACTTTGTGTAATTTTGGTAAATATATCTGCTAAAACGAGATGACAATGCTATTTTCATTTTAGCCTAATTTAGACGACAATTTATCCGTCGCCCCTTCTATTTATGTAAAAATAGTGAAGAACGACTGAAAAAATAAACAGATAAATAAATGCTTACTGAAGGCAAGAGAATCAGGAAAACCGCAAAAAACAAAGGTGTAAGAATTATCTAGAGCAGTAAAAGACACAAGATATTTTTGTGTAATGTTTGTAAATATATCTGTTAAAATGAGATGTCAGTGTTATTTTCATTTTTGTGTAATTCAGACAATTTAACTATCGCATCCTGTACGTAAAGATTATGCAGTTAAACATATGCGAACATAATTTATTAAAAAATCTTCAAAAAATGTATTTGAGGAAGATTAAGTGAGTTAAAGCATAATTAATCTGAATTAAAACAAATGCAGAGTTTAAAGGTTAAAATATTGTTGAAAAAATTTATTAATACAGAGGAGGGTGTTTCAATGCAGCGTTGACACATCTAAATCTAAACTTATTTATAAATGGAACTTTGTGTGTGTGTGTCTATGTGTGTGTATGTGTGTCTGTTACCTATAGACTCCGAAACGGCTGAACCGATTTTTTTGAAAATTTATACAGTTGTACTATAAGCGTCTGCGAGTGTTCTTAGCTAGGTTTTGTGTCGAGGTACCCCCGATAAATAACGAAAATCGATAATCGAAAAAATCGGGTTATAGAAGGAGTGGTCCGATTTTAATCAAATTTCATACACATAAGACATAAGAAACGATATTCAGAAGTTTTAAGGTTGCAGTTCTTACAATAGTGCAGAAAATTGATAATATATATATATAAGGCAAGATGTTTGTGTGTGTGTCTGTTTATCTGCCTGTATGTCTGTATTTTTTCAGCCCTTTTATTTTAGTTTTTGCTTAGAGTTTGGCTCTAAGTAGGTATAATTGTAATTCTTAGTTTCAGCCATGATACCATTTACTCAGAGGACTTATTTAGCTTTCAAAATTCAGTTTACGACGAAAAAACTTATTTGATATCGATACCAGGAAATCAAAATTTGACTTACATCCATTCATTTTTCTTTCAGTCTACGGTTTTGCTTTAACTGGAAACAACTATTGCTTTTTAGTCTTTCGTGCCAACGTCGAAAGAGTCTGAGCTCCAGGACCATGGATTAGTTTTAAAGCTTTCATTAAACCCAAGCAACGCCAGGCTATACTGCTAGTTTATCGATTACCTGATGTTTGAGATTTTTTAAGCAAGCAACATATAACCAAAAAGTAATTGGATACAACTTGAACGTCTTTTTATTTGATTTTTAACTACCCCGTAATCTTAACAATTAGAAAAATATTCAAAGTAAATCTAATATTTTATTGAATTTTAGGTACTTTGGCTTTATAGTTTTATGAAGACGCTGTAGATGAAATGTTAGACAATTACCAATGAATTTTAAATTTACTATAGTTACTACTCCTATTTTCTTCTGATAATGTCGTGTATAGACATTCATTTTATTAAAATCAAATCAGCGGATTTATACACATACACACAGATAAAAAAATAAAATAAAATAAAAATTATCTTTTGAATCCTGGTATCGCTGAATTGTAATAAGCTTTTCCATTTATGATGACTAAATATAGTTTTTTACTTACTAACATTGTCATCTAACCTCTACATAATTTAAAAAGATTTAAAACTTTATACATTATAATAATTAAAGTTTTAACAAATGAAAACGATTCTTGTAAAAATTTATTATTCATCGAAATACAAATTCTTAAGATAATAGATAACATATCTTATTCATAGAAACAATTAAAAACTTTACTAAATAAACAATATATTCAGTCAGTTAAGTGCCATACGTGATACACCCTTTGGGCGATCATGTCTCGAAAGAGACATGACTGACTGGGCAGAAGATTATCCAGCAGCAGAGTGCCATTGCTTTCTACGGTAGACTGGTTGCCAGCCAAGGCTATAGAACCCAATCTGTCCTATTATTTAACCCATAACTGGAGGGAAGAGACGGATTAATACTTTTCTAAAGGGTATTTGTGCGTAAGTGAATGCAAGGAATTCAACTTGAATTCGAACTCGGACCCCGATTTGTCGTTCCGAGTCGATATTCACTGCACCACAACAATATATTAGTTTTATTGAATTTATATTTTACCATTCAGGCTAGATTTTCTGTAACTGGGGGTCCTCTTTGACAAAAAAAAAAAAATTATTTAAATTCTCCAAGGACTTGTCCTTATAACTAACATAAACTAAAAGCTCTACAAAAAAGCTCTCCAAAAAAGGATTTCTCGAAATTAAAACAAATTTAATAAGTAGAGTGTGAGTAACAGGTAAATAAAAATTCTTTACCAACATTTTTTTTTTAAATGAAGCCTTTAAAAATAATTTAATTCATTCAATCGCCTGATTTTTGCAACAATTTCCAAATCAAAAAATTCACATACTAATTTATGGTCACGGAAGAAGAACAATATTTTTAACCAAAATTTATAATTAAAAAAATCCTTTGGTTTTTCCGCTTAATAAAAACATAAAGATTTTGACGATAAAATTTTATTTTTATTACGTTTGGGGAATTTTTTCATCATGGTATGCTAATTTTTTAGCGAATTTTTGGAGGTTCATTTCTCTCTCTCTCTCTCTCTCTCTCTCTCTTATATATATATATATAATCGGAGTCTAATGAGACTGATGAGCTGTGATACGGTGAAACAGATCTGTCTGCGGATGACAATATATATATATATATATATATATATATATATAATAACGCACATTGACTTCTAGTGTTAACAAAATAGTTCTCGATGCAATATAACAGAGCTATAAATTATATATTATTATAGTATATATGGTGAGGTAAAAATGTATATTTATTAAGATATAGTTTTATATACAAACATGGACACACTTCTGTGTTAGATCATTTTAAATCAAAGTGAAATAATACACGGGGAATACTGAATAGTCATGACTCATACAGGTGATAATCTATCAGTCATAGTATCTGTCTCAACTTCCTTTTTCACTAATGCATTCTACTCTGTGCAAAAGTGATGTGCGTGCATACACTATCAAAAACCGGTGCATATACACAAAAGGCAGAATCTAGCGAGAGCTAAACACACGCACACACACATTTATTGCAACGCATACGTATCAATTGTCCTCATTGTTTAGTTCTCACCTCCGGCGGGTTCCCGTCAAATCTGTTTTTTCTCTATATCTGTGTAGTCAACATCTAAATTAATCCAGAAAACACACACACACACACACACACACACACACACACACGTGAACATCATACATCTGTGTCTGTCTATTTATACACGTAGTGTTATAGCTGTAATCCAAACACATACGCATCTGCAACTGAACTGCAGACAAAGAATAGAGTTCATTTAGTATCTGTACATTGAGGTAAACAAAGAAAGGTCAAAATTCGGTTGATATATATATATATATATATATATATATATATATATATATAAACCGAATTTTGACCTTTCTTATATATATATATATATATATATATATATATATATGTAATAATATCACTATGTTATAAATTCTGAATAATTATTATTCGGTCTACTTTGTATTGAGCACTTTTTTTAAAAGAATAGTGTTTTTTAGATACGGAATTTTATTCCATCCATCCCTACCCTATACTTGTATATATATATATATATATATATATATATATATATATATATATGTGTGTGTGTGTGTGTGTGTGTGTGTGTGTGTGTGTGTGTGTGTGTGTGTGTGTAATGGTTGTTACCTATACAGTATAACGTTCTGCATTTGTATCGAGCACTCTTTATAAAAGTAAATGCATGAACAAAAAGGTAAATAAACCCACGAGTTCAACAACTTAGTTACAATATATATATATATATATATATATATATATATATATATATATATATATATATATATGAGAAAGGTCAAAATTCGGTTTATATATATATATATATATGTGAACCGAATTTCGACCTTTCTTATATATATATATATATATATATATATATATATATATATATATATATAAATGTAATAATATCACTATGTTATAAATTCGGAATAATTATTATTCGCTCTACTTTGTATTGAGCACTTTTTTTTAAGAATAGTGTTTTTTAGATACGGAATTTTATTCCATCCATACCTACCCTATATATATATATATATATATATATATATATATATATATATATAAACGTCAAAAGTTTATTTTGATGGATATTTTAGCAGACGCCTTGTTTTTTAAACGAGTAAATTAACGTTTGAAGTAATAAGAATGTAGAATTAAAAGTTAATTCTTAATAATGGGTGCGGAAATGTTTTCGACTGGAACCATTTATTGCAAAAACTGAGTTAATGAACCAATATCATTTTATTTTGGGGGAAGGGCTTTTAAGTTAGACCAAGCATTTTTCCGCACTCCATCGTATGTATGACTACTCGCTGTTTTGGGTAATGATGAATGATGCAGTTTTGCAGATTATTAATAATCATGAGCAACTAGGTGACCCATATTTATGTCTGTGTACCAAAACTAAATAAATAATTACAAATTAATGGAATTTTGATTTTTAATTCGACATATTCTTATTACTTGGAACGTTATTTTTAGTGGATACCCGTATTTGAGTAGACGCGCCGTTTATTTTAAACAGTTTTTCTCGGGTACGTAGGCTGGCAGACGAAATAAATACTGTTTAAATATAATAAGCAGAGCGTCTACTCAAATATGTGTATCCAGTAAAAATAACGGGCGAAGTAATAAAAATAAATATATATTTATTTTAGATCATTTCCGTCTCTTTCTTTATACATTGGCGTTGGTTAAAATAATATATACTATTATGATTGTCAGATTGTTATTTACTAAGCCTAGTTTGGTACAAGGACATGATTATAGGGTAAAGAACAAACTCACTACTTGGTACTAATAACTAAATTACCATACTGTTATCCGAAGATGCTTTGTTTACTTCAGTTAGTTAATTGTTATAAGTGATACACGCTTGGGCGATCATGTCTCTTTCAAGACATGATTGACTCGGCAGAAGATTTTCCCGCAGTAGGTTGCCATTACTTTCTGCGGTAGACCTGTTGCCAACCAAGGCTATAGAACCCAATCTGTCCTGCTATTCAAGCCATAGCTGGAAGGAGATGAGATTGATTAATAGCTTTCCCACGGTTGTGTTTGTGAACTTTGTGCGTAAGTGAATGAAACGAATTCACACAAATACTCTTGGGAAAGGTTTACTTGTTTACTTAGACGAGCTTAATTTGTTGGAAGTCCTGAAGTATGGAATACAGTGCGAGGATCGAACTCTTTGTGCGGTAGTTGGTGACTGTCATGTTGTTGCAAATGAATAATTATAAAAAAAAATATTTTAAAATATAATATTCGATGAATAGAGAAAGAAACAGTTTTCTTTTCACGCTTTTTATCCACAAACACATAGCGTTTGTCGACGTATGCATTGTGCATGTCGAAACAAAAAGCCTGCTAAGGACTCAAAAAGAAAACTAAAATCGATTGAAGAAAGACTTATTGACATCGACTGTCAGTTCGTTTGGATGTTGTGCGCTTATTCATGATGCTATGATTAACGTAGTGGTTTTACAAGCTATCGATAACAAATATTGTGACTTGAACGCGTGCGTGTGTGTATGCTCGTTGGGTGAGGTGGTAGAGAGTATTTTCTCGGTCGTTGGTTGCTGACCCCAAGTAACAGCCAGGATTTCGAATAGTCATTTGCAAAATAAGATTTTTTTTTCTACTTTAGGGAAAACAAAAACACACAAACGCATTTACTTCTTCCTCTACAGTCACTCCTCACATTATGACTTACCTGTTTAACGACCCCGGACTTACGACCAGCTTCAAATTATCATTGAAAAATTCAACCACTACAAAGCTACAAAGAACAGAAAATTGTCGAGAGACATGAATGCTCATGTTCTAAAGAGACACAGAAGAAGAAAAAGAAGAGGGGGAGAAGAACGCTGTATTTTCTCTTATATCGATATACTAGCAGTATAGCCCGGCGTTGCTCGGGTGTAATGAAAGCTTTAAACCTAATCCATGGTTCTGGAACTCAGACTCTTTGGACGTTGGCACGAAAGACTAAAAAGTAATAGTTGTTTCCAGTTAAAGCGAAACCGTAGACTGAAAGAAAAATGAATGGATGTAAATCAAATTTTGGTTTCCTGGTATTGATATCAAATTTTCTGCACTATTGTAAGAACTGCAACCTTGAAACTTCTGAATATCGTTTCTTATGTCTTTGTCTATGAGTGTATTAAATTTGATTAAAATCGGACCACTCCTTCTATAACCCTGATTTTTTCGATTATCGATTTTCGATATTTATCAGGGGTACCTCGACACAAAACCTAGCTAAGAACACTCGCAGTCGCTTATAGTACAACTGTGTAAATTTTCAAGAAAATCGGTTCAGCCGTTTCGGAGTTTATAGGTAACGGACACACATACACACACAGACAAAGTTTCATTTATATATATATATATATATATATATATATATATATATATATATATATATATATATATATATATATGAGAGTGGGATCCGTTTTCTTTTGTGTACTTGAAAGGGATTGCTGGGCTAGAGTAAAAAAATTGGAAATGAACCGGGAAAAACAGTGGGGAGAAGAAAAAGATCGAAGACTATAACTTAGTTAAGAGGAGACGCGTGGAACAGGCCCGTCTCCAAAGGTTTGCCTACTTCCTCATGAAATCATTTGTCCCCGCTCTCTAAAAATGATGCTAATTAATTTTAGCGTGCAAATTCTTACTTGTGCCCTCATCCCAGCATCAAGGCCACCCTCCCATCTAAAAAAAAAAAAAAAAAAAAAAACACTCTGGGGATGGGTTTGCGTGTAGAGATATCATTCCACTTTTAGTTCAGGCAAATAAAAGATCATGATGCTGATAACTAATGATGCCGATTATTCAAATGAGAATTATCTTGATCTACGATGATGATTACAAATGATTATTAATATGATTAATGGAAATCATGATTATGACGATGATTATTCTCAATATGTTATCGTTTTCTTATTATTATTATACTCTTAATGATGATCTTTATTATTTCTAGTGGTATAATATCCTCTTTATTATTATTATTATTATTATTATTATTATTATTATTATTATTATTATTATTATTATTCCAAACTGTCATTATTATTGTATTATCCTCTGTATTATTATTAGTTCTATTATATCCTCATTATTATTATTTTTATTAACCTCTTCATTTTTATATTATCCTCCTTATTATTTGTATCATATCCTCTTTATTATTATTATTATTATTATTATTATTATTATTATTATTATTATTATTATTATTATTATTATCATGTCATTTTTCATCATATTTCGATTTCTGCTTTGGTCTCACTACCAACCAAGTCTGCGGGGAGACCTAAGGCAGGTAGTGGCGTGTTGTTATGGCTCCATTTCATGTTTTTCTATCTTCCCTATCATCCCCAGCATTACATAGATAAAGCTTTCCTTAGTGTGTGGGCTGTACTTAATAAGACAATTTTTTGTATATCTCTTAAGCTGGGGTTTCCAGGGATTCTTTCAATGTGTTGTTTTGTTCCATTTTTTATCATTCCAAGTGCACCTACTATCACTGGCACAACTCTTGTTTTCAATTTCCACATTTTTTCTATTTCAATTTCCAGGTCTTTATATTTTGACAGTTTTTCAAATTCCTTGATTACTATGTTACAATCCGCTGGACAAGCCATATCAATTAATAGACAAGTTTTCTCCTTCTGGTTTTTAACAATAATGTCTGGCCTGTTTGCTTCAATTTTTCTGTCTGTGTAGATGGTGTAATCCCATAGAATGGTTACATCTTCTATTTCTGTAACCGGTGCTGGATGATGTTCATACCAGTGTTTGTTTACAGCTTTTCCATAATGTTTGCACATTGTCCAATGTAAATATTGCCCAACTCTATCGTGGCGATTTTTATATTCGTTTGGGGCAAGCACAGAACAGCCTGAGATTAGGTGGTCTATTGTTTCTTGGTGTTTATCACAAAACCTGCATTTTGGATCCATATTATTATGCATAATATTTGCCTGAAAGTTTCTAGTGAAAAGACTTTGGTCTTGTGCTGCAAGAATAAAGCCTTCAGTTTCAGACTTTAATCCAGATGCACGTAACCATCAATGAGTATTAACTTTGTCAACATTTGATTTATTGGCACGTTCTGGATATTGGCCATGCAGAGGTTTGTCTTGCCAGCGCTGTTTCATCTTTTCAAGAGCTTTATCTTTGGTTTTCATTTTCATATTTTTGCCGCAATAGTTGGTTCTTGGCTTCTGTTTTGCTTTTCTACAGAATCTACTAACTGTAAATCTTGTTTGTGTTTACTGCCTTCTTTTATTATTGAATGTTTTTTCTTTCTGTTTTCATGTTGTTTGACTAATTGTATCGTCCAGTCCTTTGTTGTTTCTATGTATGTTAGTAAGCCAATAGTTGTTGTCTTGTATGACAATTTTAGCTGAATAAGACCTCTTCCACCTTCTTTACGGGGTACGTATAAACGGTCTACATCAGCTTTTGGAAGATGAATCTTATGCTTAGAAAGAAGCATTCTTGTTTTAGAATCTATTCGCCTGATGTCGTTTAGAGTCCAGTTTAAGATGTTGAAGCTATATTGGACAACTGGGATTGCAAGGCTATTAATGGCCATAACTCTTTTCTGAGAATTCAATTCAGTTTTTAATATCAGTCGTAGCCTTCTATAGTACTCTTTACGCACTATTTCTTTCATTTTTTTTATGGTGAATGTTTTCACTCTCATTTACACCTAGGTTATTTATAAGCTTCTTCTGGTTTCAATTCTTTTATTGTTACAGCAGGGTCTAAGCTAATTGAGGATGTTACTTGTATTGATCCACGTAAAACTGTAGCTTTAGCACATTTATTCAAATTGAATTTCATTCCAATGTCTTCGCTGAAGCATTTTACAGTTTGCAGAAGATCTTCCAGCTCATTATCATTCTTAGCATATAACTTTAAGTCATCCATGTAAAATAGATGGCTTATTTTCTTTTGGCCTATTTTCTAACCACATTCTGTTTTATTAAGTTGACTGGTTAGTGCTATTAATGATATGCCGAATAGTAAGGGAGACAAAGTGTCACCTTGAAATATACCTCTTTTGATGTTTATTTCACCAAACTTATAGGTTCCATTGTTTATTTCACCAGACTTATAGGTTCCATTTATTATTATTATTATTATTATTATTAGAAATAACTTGAAGTAGACATTCTGTTGAAATATTGTTGAATATTGTCAAACACTATGTTTTTCTTTTCGTTTCCTTTTCTTAAATTGCCCTCTTCCCTTGTTGAAAATTTTGCAAGAGTTTCGTCAATCATTTTGTTTATTATTATTATTATTATTTAGGTTTTAAGTTTTTAATTGTAGATTTTGCCTTATGACTGCTCTCCAATGAAGTCGCGCGTCCTTAGAAACAGAGCAGCTGTTACATAATATTTGTAGCACTACGCAACGCAGACTTCTGAAGGGATAGAATACTAGGCTTTATTCCGAGTTTCTTACTGTAGGTCTTTAAGTCCGGTGGTGTAGACCCCAACGCTTCAATGATAATCGGGACAGTAGTCGAATAAAAATTTCACATTCTGGCAACTCCAATTCCGGAGGTCAATTTCTTTGACCTTGATATTGTGGTCACCAGGAACAGCCACATATGTGAGGAAACATTTCCTTGTTTTAACGATGGTGATATTATTATTATTATTATTATTATTATTATTATTATTATTATTATTATTATTATTATTTACACTATTTATATTCGGAACTATTGTCCCTATCTTCGTTGTTATCATAACAACGTTTCGGCAGTCGTGTCATTCGGCTTTCATTAGGTTGATATTAACACGGGTAACCTACAAAGCATTCTGAACTTTTTATTTAATCTACGGAAGTAGACAGTTATAAACAAGTCTAGGAATATCGTCTAGTTCTTATTTATAGCACTGTTCAGTACCGCTCACCTGTTTCCACTGAGTCCAAGTACACATTGCCTACTGGAATAAAACGTTGGTTTGTGAATTTAGTGGCTTAGTGCTTGTAAGTTCAATCTCTGGGTCGATCAGGGTGTACTTATAGGATAAATAATGATAATTCCTAATTTCAGAAATTCAGACAGATATTTTTGGTGGGGAAGATTGCATATTAGTGTAATTAATGGAAATTCAGTTCATGGGTCATCGTGTCAACAAGACGTTTCACTATTTACATTAATTATGGACTATGTGTTTACGGTCATATTACGTTGAATACACCGGTTCTCGTTCAATCACTGAAGTTAAGCAACTTTGAGCCTGGTCATCACTTAGATGGGTGATTGCTTGGAAATACCATGTCCTGTAAGCGTTTAGTGACGGATGTGCGTTGTGGTGCAGTGGATGTCGGCTCGGAAAGAGAAATCGGTGAGCCGATTTCGAATTCCAGTTGAATGCCCTGCATTCACTTACGCGCTAGTACCCTTGGGAAAGGTATTAATCCGTCCCTTCCCTCCAGTTATGGGTTAAATAACAGGGTAGGACTTGGGACCCTGCCCTTAAACAAATCCCAATGAATCTTCCTCCATCAGGGAGGAAGCCGGCTCAACCCGACTAGGGTGAATGCAGCTTGCTTCTTCTTCTTTTATTGTCGTTATCCCAACATTTTAGCCGTTATGCTTTTCAACTTTCATCAAATGCTTCTCTATCCGGGTAACCCGTAGGGAATTTCGAACTAAGTTATTCAATAATAATCATGAGAATTGTCCGAATTTTCGAGATGAACCATTGTCATTAATTTTTCTGGATGATCTTCTCTTTTCAGCTTTATTCTTATTGCTTTTTTATTGCAAAGGACCCTAGTTATTTCTTACATTCTACGATCATTAAGTTATCAGTGTAAATCAAAAATAAAGAAATAGCTTCTGACGAGAAAAATGTTTGCAGGGGGATACTTATTAGGATAATAATAAATCTAATGACAGACAACACGAACAAGGAACGTTAAGAAGGAAGAAGAATAAATGAGGATGACAATAAAAACTACTTGTACTGTGCAAAAATGGCCGCCATATTCAAGTAATTCGCGATTGCATTGGTTATATTTTTGCACGGTTAATGTAGGTTTTTTTACCTATACAATTAACTCGATTGTCAAATGAAAGTAAGAATTCTGATTTGAAATCATCTATCTATATAAATAAAATTGAAGATTCATATCCATGTGTACATACTCAGATTTCTACTAACATTCACTTACACATTTTTCATCCGATTTGTTTCAAAACTTACACAAGCCTTACAAATTTATTATTCTACACAACAAAGAAAAATAAATTGAGCGTGGCTCTCAGTTTAATCTTTGTTTTAATTTCTTATTTTCAAGTATTTTTTGTTCAACACAGTAACTTTTACATGAAGAATAGCTTTTTCAAAAATACAAGTTATCTCTTGTATTTAATGCCTGCAGATGTGAGTCGTATAAAAATGGGAATTCATACTCTCCCCATCTCATGAAGCGCCAAGTACTTACTGCTAGTATAAATAAAACTGAGGATATGTGTCAGTGTGTGTGTGTGTGTGTGTGTGTGTGTGTGTGTGTGTGTGTCTTTACTGATTTCTATTAACATACACGTCCACATTTTTCATTCGATTTGTTTCAAAACTTACACATCCCTTGCAAATTTATTATTCTACACAACAAAGAAAAAGAAATTGCTCATGGATTTCAGTTTAATCTTTGTTTTAATTTCTTATTTTTAGATATTTTTTTTAAAGATAAGTTCAACGCAGTAACATGTATACGAAGAACAACTCTTTCAACAATACAAGAGTTATCTTCAGTATTTAATGTCTGCAGATGTGGCTCGTATAAAAATTAAACGTAGACTTACACTCTCACTGGGTACTTACTGCTAGTTAAAAATAAAAATACCCAAAGAAAGCTACCAAGATCCATATCTTAAAACATTGCGGTTTCATTGAAGTGAATTTGCAATTCTATTGGATATATTTACGCCATTTACCAATGCTATTGGTGCTTTGTAACCCAATATTACCGAATGTATGCTAGAATCATAGGCGAATAAATCAGGCTTTACTGGTGAGGAAGATGGCTAGGCACACATCAAGATTAAAAACATGTCAAAGGACGAATTAACCATTTTGTAGATGCAACGACCATCTAGCACGATGGGCAGACTGGTTGCAGCCAGTTTGGTGATGACATGACATCGCTGGGTAGAGGACTTTTTAGACTGAAGTCAATAGCCAGGTTTCCGACTTTCAACCCAGATATGTGGAGGAAGCCCTACAACGACTCCCGGGCATGGAAATGATGATGATATTTTCTGCATGGCAAATATAGAGTTGTTTTTTGTCTATAAAATTAACACTGTTGTCTTACGTAATAAAGAATTCTGCTTTCAAATCGTTAAAAATATAAAAACAAAAAAGAAACGCTCACACGAAACCAAAAAAATAAAAAGCAATATATAAGTATCCTAATAACTAATGAGATATTCCACTGTAACTGCAACACGACGTATTCTAGCTTTTTGTCACTAATGCTTCCTGTTAGCTAATAACACTGGATTATCGTATTAGTGAGTAGGAGAGATCAGGTTGCGTGACCGATGAATATATATAAAGCCACATATTATTTTATAGAATAGATTTCCTCTGTGCACATGTATGTACGTACATCGATAAGTCTGTGTTGTAAATTAAGGCAAATTCAGTGGGTCAGCAGTTTATTGACGTTTCCACAGGTTAAACAGAGACTGAAAATAATGATTGAATGGTGAATGATTCAGAGCACAACTCCTCCTAATGGTTGGCAGATGTACATTTATGATTAATATTACTATTATTGAGTGAATGAGAAAGCAGCCTGCCCACAAGATGACACCGGTGTACAAATATAAGAAGCCTAATATGCTTATCATGGCATCCAGTGTGCTAAGGGTTTACCAGGCACATGCATCACGGCCAAATGTGCGCGATATGGTAACATAGTTTGACAAAAGCAGCACATACCCTTTGCATGTGGGAGTCTGATCGGGTAACCCAATCCGCTTTGACAGTCTTTGAGTGGGCGTGTATCTATATGAGTTACATTTAGATACTTGGAAACGTGTACTCAGAATGCACGTTGGAATAACGGATAGTGGCTCGGATTGAGGAATCGGAGAGCAAAGTTCGATTTCCAGTCGAATTTATTACATTCACTTAAGTGCAAATAATCTTGGGAAAGGTATGAATCCATCTCTTCTCCACCCAGATATGGGTAAATAGCAGGACAGACTGGTTTCTATAACCTTAGGTGGTAACCCATCTAGGGTGAGAAAAACTCTGAATTCAAACCAGCCTGAAGAGGTTTAGGCTCCATCAGACTGTCGTACCCAAAGAAACACCACTTCTACTGCGGCTGCAGTACATGTGGTGCCCCTGCGACTCTTAATGTGTCACGGGATAAAAGAAAAAATTTAACACTCGGCCATGATGCTCTCCCACTACACCCGCTCATCAGCGCCCCTGGAAACAAGTTTAAGCAGTTGAGGCCAGTATAAACTGTGGTAGTGAACAGGAAAATTTCTGTAGCCCTTGTTAATTCTCTAAGACAAAACATGTAGATGCAACATTTTCGATCAATTAAGATCAGAAGCCATGAGAATCATACCTGGGACACCTCGATGTGGTGTAATGGTTTGTAAACTTGTCTCGCTAGAACAATTACAACTGAATAGTGAGTTTTAAACTCTTACAGCCTAATGGTGAAAAATGCAGTTATGTTACAGTACAAATACTTATTTTTTCAACAGGATCTACTTCCTTGTCAATGCACTTAATCCAGTGTGTCTCAAAGACATCGAACGAATATTCAGGAATATATAAAATCAAAATTCCGCTGATAAATTATTAGGTTATGAACTTACTTATACACCCTCGCATATGCGTGTCTACTTTAAAGGAAAAGTTGGGGAAAAAAAACGGGGAAAAAATCGCAAAGGGACGTATTATTTAAATCTGTTTTATATTTTATAATATTATGACAGCTTGGCTATGTGCGTAGACGCGAATCTGTTTGTGTTCGAGAGTAATGGAGAGTAAAAGAGAGGTGATCGAGAGTTGGTATGGAGAAGAACGTCGAGTTCTGAAGTGTTTGTTTTTAGTTAAATTTCAATGATAGTATTGATGATCATCAGGAGGTGACCTTGAAAACTCCGCCATCGCAGCCATCGGCTTTTCGATGTATTGAATATATTGAACAATAATAGCCAGCGGGCGACCTACAACATATTTTCTACAGTTTTTATGCATATATATGAAGGAATGCTAAAAATAGATATGCAACACGATCAAGAAGTCCTTTCACCTAAAATACAGATGTTTAGTCATTCGGTCAACTTTTGGGAAGTTGGTGAGGCCAAACATTTTTCAGCACCCTATTTACTGTATTCATAAAAGAGGGCTCAGTGTTGAGGCTAGAGCGTTTATAGATATAGACAGAATGAACGTAGGTATCAACAACCGTATGGTAACTGTCAATTTCAATGATTAATTTATGATTGATTTGTTGTTTTTTACGACTTATCAACCATTTGCAGCTTATTTACAGTTTAAGATATTTTTAGGTTGTAAGAATATTTTTCGGAGATAATAATGATTTTACTGATAAAAGTCCTACTTATTAACCTATATTTGTGAGGAGAAGAGGGGGATTAATAATTTTCTTAAGAGTATTTGTGCGTCATTAAATATCACGAACCCGATTGGAATTGAGACTCGGCTCTCCGATTTCTAAGCCCGCCGAACTGTTATCCATTACATCACCCAAACATCCAAGCTTACAGCACCAGGCATTCCCAAGTTGTTACTTATCTAGGATCTGACCACACGTGACGTTGTTTAACTTCAGTAATTATACGAAAAGCAGTGTTTCAACGGGTTTACAATATTATCTTCAAAACAAGTCTGGTTTTAAGACCGCACTGAAGCCTGAAATTGACTGTTTCCATACAGTGCTGATTCATAGATCAACACCATATTATATATATATATATATATATATATATATATATATATATATATATATATATATATAAGAAACATAGTATGAAGCCAGATATGCTGTCAATCAGTGGAAGACTGAAAGGGAAAAACATTTAAGCCAAGCAGTCCTTGCACCAAAGTGCTCGATATCAGAGTTACATAATTAATCTGTTATCTCCTGACGAGTGGACGGAATGATTGCTGGAAGGTGCATTTACGAAACTCTAGAATTGGGATGTTGAAAATAATATCAATCATCTACGTGACAAATTTCATATTTGTATTAATCCTCTCTCTCTCTCTCTCTCTCTCTCTCTATATATATATATATATATATATATATATACTGTTAAATATAAGAGACAATGAATGTCTATTATGTTTAAACATGAGCCGTTTTAAACGTCGTATTTTGGCTTTAATTTCAGTTGAAAATAAAGACAAAAATTCTCCAACATTTGGATAATTTTTTATTAATTTGGTTCTAAGCTTTTGGTTCACATGAGCCATCTCTAATAACCCTACAAGTACTAAACTAAATTCTCTACAAAAAGCCAATGTAGTCTACCAATTTAGATGCCTGTTCAGAGATTGTATCTCTGGTACTAATAATAAACCCACTACATATATTGGTTTTACTACAACCACGCTCTCTCGTAGACTTACATGTCACCTTTCTGATCAGAGTACAATTTAACAACATTTCTCAGAAAGACGTAAACATGTAGGTAATATCAGACAGATTTTAGTCAACAATCCTTACTCATACACACAGTAAAAAGAACCTTCAGATATTAGAGGCCGTCTACATTAAATCCAAACAACCCACGCTTAATAAAATCACGTTTAAATCTGATCATAACACATTACATTGCATTTGAATACATGGTTCTGTTGTCATTTCGCGCTATCACGCGGTGTGACGTCATAGAACCGCATTACAAATTTGCGAATTGCGTTTGTTATTTTTGGTAACTATTGCCATTGCCTAGCGGAATTTTAGGTCAACACAAAATAAAATTGTCGCTGATGGTGGATGTTATTGTGTTATCGTCTTAATGACCTCTCTGAAGATGGCTCATGTGAGCCGAAAGCTTAGAACCAAATTAATAAAAAATCATCCAAATGTTGGAGAATTTTTGTCTTTATTTTCAACTGAAATTAAAGCCAAAATACGACGTTTAGAACGGCTCAGGATTAAACATAATAGACATTCATTGTCTCTTATATTTAACAGTATATGTTTAAACAAAAAATTATTTGCTACCTCGATACACTATATATATATATATATATATATATATATATATATAGAGAGAGAGAGAGAGAGAGAGAGAGTATATATATAGAGATATATATATGAGGGATGCATTAGGTATATAAAAATACATTTTTTGTGGGCTATAAATTTACAAAGATTTAACGTAATGTTACGCGACATGCGGCAAATTTTGACATTCTCATTTCTCTTTCAGGTGCATCAACAGCATTAACATGGCAGCATCCACTATATGTCAGAAAAATACCGACACAAAATAATCATTGCATACTTACATACAACTGTTACCTGCCTTCCAACATAGACACACATACACATACCTATGCAAGCATTGTAGATAGATAGATAGATAGATAGATAGATAGATAGATAGATAGATATGAACATATCTATAGATAGATAGATAGATAGATAGATAGATAGATAGATAGATAGATATGAACAGACTGAGATAGATAGATAGATAGATAGATAGATAGATAGATAGATAGATATGAACAGACTGAGATAGATAGATAGATAGATAGATAGATAGATAGATAGATAGATAGATAGATAGTAATGTTAACCGTGGAAAGATTGATCGAGAAGCCAGTGGTATTGTCAATTAAAATTTATAAAATCTTTCTCTTAAGATAACTTTTCAGGAAAATGGGTTTCGGAAGTTCAGTAACTGTTATCGCTCTTTTCAGCATTGATAACGGGTTCCTTCTTAAACTTTTGTTTAATGTAGCTTAGAAAGATCTTGATTTTGTCATTATTTTCTCTACCAGTTACAAGTACTATCCATTTTAGTTGCTGCAGCTGTTGAAAGTCTTCATATGATGGGATTTCTGCTACTTAGTCAAGTTCTTTGTGATTCTTTAGCGCCAGTTCACGAGGTTCGAAGAAGGATGGTCCTTGTTTAGATAGATAGATAGATAGATAGATAGATAGATAGATAGATAGATAGATAGATAGATAGATAGATAGATCACACGCTCGCTTTCGTGTATTAAACAGTGAATTGAGTCACTTCGCGTTTTCGATAGCTTGCCTGGCTTATCGGCTAACCTAATGAAAATTTATGAGCGTTCTTAAATTTCAAAATTTAAAACCCAAAACATTTTTGCTTTTTTATATAGCTCAGTCAATCAGTTAAGTGCCATGCGAGATACACGCTTGGGCGATCATGTCTCGAAAGAGACATAACTGACCGGGCAGTAAGTTGCCATTACTTTCTTCGGTAGACTGATTGTCAACCAAGGCTATAGAACCAAATCTCTCCTGTTATTTAACTCATAACTGGAGGGAAGAGACGGATTAATACCTTTCCCAAAGGGTATTTGTGCGTAAGTGAATGCAAGGAATTTAACTTGAATTCGAACTCAACTCCCCGGTTTCTCGTTCCGAGCCGATGTCCACTGCACCACAACGCACATACATTTTGCCTTGATAAAGTCCCTCAGAGGACGAAACGCGTCGGCCAAGATAAGTTTTCTTTTTATCTTTATTCATAGATTAGCAGTAATATGGCCTTGATTGGGGAGAATTGATTATAGATAGATAGATAGATAGATAGATAGATAGATAGATAGATAGATAGATAGATAGATAGATAATGAACCTATCGAGATAGATAGATAGATAGATAGATAGATAGATAGATAGATAGATAGATAGATAGATAGATATGGATTAACTGGCTTATATACTGATTGCATATAAAAATGAACAAAATACAATATACAATATATTATATACATAAGTATATTATTTTACTTACATCCTATAATCGTTTCTCTCCAAGCCAGACGAAAACGCCACTGAGACTCAAGAGGTTACTGAGAGTGAAATTAGATATATATTATAAATGCATTAACAAATAATATATTTTTAAAGCATAATTTCCGTTCTTGTCAACACTGTTAATGTCATAGTTCTAACTCATTATTCAGTGACACTCTCAGGTCCTAATTGAGCTAATATATTTGTCTAAAGCGACCGATATATAGATCCTCTTTTCTTATAGTTAAGGCGGGAGACAGGTGCTGATAAGTACATGGCCCAAAACTCTGCACAAATTTTTAACAAAAATCAATTTTTTTTTTTAAAGGGTTCCTGCTTAGCCCGAGAAATTTTCGCCGCCCATCTCGTAACTACATAGCGCATTACGAGCACAAACACTCATGCACACAATGCAGAGAGAGAAAGAAAAATATACACACACAGAGACAAAATATCCCATTCTCGACAACGCTGATGACTAATAATGACAGTTGTTGAGTAAAAAGCGAAAGGTAAAAAAACAGTGGTAATGGTGAAGGTAGACAGGAAATGGAAGCAAAGAAAGAATGAAATGAAATTAGAGAGAGTGTGGTAGTGAAAAAAGGAGAGAGAAAGAGTAAAAACATGTCAGGGAGTGAAGGCGATCCATGTAAAAATAGAAGAATAAAAAAGTCGGGGCCCCACATCCAACAGTTGTTCTTTTCTCTTTGGATTTTTTTAAAAAAATTTTTATTTTCATTTTTTGCACTTGTTGTTAATAATATTAAAACGACCAGACGAAACCGGTTTCCTGGGTCAGTTAATGTTTACTTTCGAACCTACACAAAGAAAAACATTATTGATCTCGATCAGAGGCAGATCCCAAACGAGGCAGACAATAGAGTTGATACTGCATTCAATTGAATTTGTATTATATATATATATATATATATATATATATATATATATATATATATATATATATATATATGGATCGGAATTCGACAAGAAGATGATAGAAAAAAGAAAAAAAAAGAACAAAATAGGTAATGCATCTCAATCTATTAAGTTTCACTTTTAAATAAAGCTTCTTCAGAAACTGAGAGAACAATGAAAAAACAAAGAGACAGCGTTAGTGGTATGTTATGATTTGGTGTTCGTTCTTATTGGTCAGATATGTGTCACGTGAATTAAAGCAATAAATAATTTTTAAATGTATGTACGTTGGAATATTTTGGATGGTAAAATCTACAATGTAGCGTATGTGTATGTTTGTGTAGAAACGCTTGCCTGTTTAGGTGTCCGTTGGACGGTTAACCTTAGTTAATGTGTGTGTGTGTTTTAATACACGTCACACTAGCGCGCACTTGTCTATGTATTATTAAAAAACAGCAATACTATGATAGCAGTAGTTGTATGCGTACACGTGTGTATGAGTGTGTGTATATTTAAGAGTAAGTAAAAATAGAAGTGGGAATTGGAATTGAAACGAATGGTGAATATGTTAGTTATTTATTAAGATTAGCTTAGTTTGGTACAAGACCCAAAATCTTGGGCGCTAAGCAAGGATTGAACTCGCTATTCAATAGTAATAGGTCAATCAGATTAACTTCATTAAACAAAGAGAGTAAACCATGTCGAGGCAGCCTCGAGGAAATCAGTTGTTAGTAAGAATACAAAAGAAAAATCTCTGTGATTTCTGCTTAGCGGAAAGAGATTACTGGGTGAAATTTTATTTTGAGAATGTCTAGTTCAGAGATACGTTGCCGTTGTTGTTGCTATTGTTATATTGTCCTCATTGAATTTTCGTATCAATATTAACAGATGTGCAGGTGCTGCATCAGTTAGAGACTTCGAACCAGAAATCGGTAAGTCGGATTCGAATTCCAATCGAGATCGTTATATTCACTTTTGCATAAATACCGTTGAGAAACTGCGAATCTATCTCTTCTCTCTACTTTCTGCTATGGGTTAAATAGCTGGATAAGGTGGACTAGTCGAGGTTAGCAAAAAAGTATAGAGGAAGATTTCGAAACAAAGAAAAGAGTATTGGACTGTCATGTGATCTTTTTCGTCCTATGAAGCAGCGAATGCTAGACGAACTCGTCAAAACTGAAGGAGAAACACGAAGTAACAAAAACGTGGTCCTACAGAAGGATGCTGAGGATACCATGAACCGAGTATGTGAGCAACGACAAGGTTTAGGAGAGGAAGCAAACGAAACTTACACTTAACATCAGTAAGAGGCAGCTGAAGTTTCTGGGACAAATAACGAGGAAAGAAGGCTTGGATAATCTAATACTCACAGAATTAATAGCGGGATAGAGAGACAGGGGAAAGCAGCGCGAGACATACTTGATAGCCTTGAGCAAGTGGGTGGCGGAGCGGATTTGGGGGAGTTACCAAGAGGAAACGTGTTAAGAGTGACAAGGGATAGGAGTAAGTGAAGGTCCATGATCGCCTACGTCCTGAAAGGAACTATAAACACACCTATTCTATAGTGAATAGACTCTCTCACCTAATTTAAGTAGGAGTAGTAAGAGGAACGAGGATCAGTCGATGTTGGGTGATAGTAGGCGACAGTTAGTCCAATTCAAAAGTAGTGAGCGACCTGGCAAGATTACACTGCGTAATACATATTATATCAAGTTCTAACGTTTTGTACGTCGAACCTATTAGGACCGAATTTAGCACAAATACTAGCCTTTACTGCGAAAATAACTTCACAATAGGAACATAATGAAGAAAGAAGAAGATTGAGAAAGGACAATTTTGAATTCAAAAATAGGGTGTGGCCCAGACGAGACTTGAATTTTTATTAAGGTCCGGCCATCATAGTTGCAGTGTAAACTGCAGGTTGAATCAATGGTTGTTGAAGAAACACAAATGATGTTGAGCAGATGGGTATTCTCAGAAAGGAGCAGTCATGCTGAAAATAAATCATTGATTTGCAGCGTGTTTTCAAGTCAGGACTCATCTGATGGTGCCTATCTGGTGGTTATCGCCTGATGGCAAGTCTCTTGCGGCACTTTTCCCAGCAATTTGACAGATTTTCGTCTTGAAGTTGTTATGATGAAGAATAATTACTGCTTTGCAGGCAAAGTGTCACGTGATATGGTTTTCAGTTTTGAACGGATTTCTCATTCTTCCAGTTTTTTCACAAGGGTCTTCCAGATGATTTCAATTGTCTCCCTAATTATCGGTACAACCGTCATTATTATTATTATTATTATTATTATTATTATTATTATTATTATACGATAACGATTATCGTAATATATATTAGGTAGGTGTGTTTCTTTTCTTTTTTTTTCTTTTTTTTTTCGTAATATATGTAGCTTTTTGATTTTCTTAAGACAGCTTTCTTGCACCGGTAAGGAGGGGGACATCGACATGGTGTAATGGTAAGCAAGCTTGACTGTTACAGCTAAGTAGTGAGTTCGATCCTCATTGGGTATCCCATACTTGTGTTTTATCTAAGTGACGCTTAGAAAATCAATTCTTGCACCGGTAGCGCCAAGTGATGGTGTATATTAATTTGACTATGGTGAACTGTTCCAAGATGTTTCCGAAGTCGGGCAATGAAAATAATGAATGAAATGAAGATCGTGCATCATTGCGGAAGATTAAGTGACAGCAAGAACCCTCAAATATCCAGCAACTTACCCAGTATCCTCCGTGTTCGGCACAATCAACTTTCTCGAATTTTTAACAATAATTTAATATGACATTTTGATTGCCATGTTTTTAGTACAGTTTCAAGTGCTCCTACTATTATGGGCACTACTGTAAACTTTATATTGCATGGCTTTCTCGGCTTCCGAGAAAGTTCCTGGTGTTTTTCTAATTTTGTTATTCTCCAACACATGTATTTATGGGTCCCTGTCATCCTCCATCCAACATGACCTTTTACCTCATTCACAATCTCCAGAACAGCTATTTATTCACCTTTTGGCGGTGGTAGAATGTGGCATAAGATCGGTTTAATGTGGGGAGCTTATATGCGTACATAGAAGCCAACGGCAATAATTGTCCAGTCCCCACGAAAACTATCGCGCTAGTGTCGGTATCTACCAATGCACCATCTTTCGTGCGTTATTATTATTATTATTATTATTATTATTATTATTATTATTATTATTATTATTATTATTTCTGCTTCGTTAGTATTAACATACGTGCAAATACCCTTGGAAAATATATTAATCCATCTCTTCTCCCTCCAACGATGAAATAAATAGCAGGACAGTTTGGGTTCGATAGCCTTGTTTGGCAACCAGTCTATCGTGAAAAGTAATGGCAACATACGGCGGGAAAATATTATGCCCAGTCAGTCATGTCTTTTTCGATATATAATCGCCCAAGCATGTATCACGGATGGCATTTAACTGCCTTTTACCGGGTCATTATCTGGAATTTTGGGTAAGAGCAAAGTAGAAAGTGACACTTTTTATTTTTAATCATATCACCCCAAGTAAGGCGGTAACGCCACTGATGCGCAGGGGGCTACGTAAGAGTAAAAAGATTGGAATAAGAAAAAGCCGGAAACCACATCCTAAACAGGGAACAAGGGATGAGCCTCTTCACCTGTTCAATAGACGTGGGTGTAGTGTGAACCGGGCGATAGTTTAGTCTATCTACTCTAATTGAAGAAGAAAAAAGAAAAGAGTAAAAAGACTGGAAAAGAGAAAACCGGAAACCACATCCTAAACAGGGAACAAGGGATGAGCTTCTTCACCTGTTCAATAGACGTAGGTGGAGTGTGAACCGGGCGATAGTTTAGTCTATCTACTCCAATTGAAGAAGAAAAAAGAAAAGAGTAAAAAGACTGGAAAAGAGAAAGCCGGAAACCACATCCTAAACAGGGAACAAGGGATGAGCCTCTTCATCTGTATCGCGGGAACGATATAAATAACAAGGTAAATTCCAAGTGGAAAGATTTACACAACACGTAAAGGGTAAACAAATAACAAAGTTTATTGTATGGAAAAGTACAAGAAACAGAGTTTATAAAATGGTAAGTCAAGACGGAATGGGAGCGGAAGTCGAATCGTCTCGTACTGCCTTACTTCGATACTTCTTAATCTCTTCGACGAATCAACTGTAAGGCGTGATAGGATGTTCTATTATAACATTAACATATACTGGGTTAATATTTTCACTTCATTGACAATTCTCTCATGATAATGTTCTGTATTTTTGCCTTCTCCGCTTTTACTAGATTCTATTTTTCTGTAAAATTTGTTTTAAGAAAAGTAAATGCATAAAGTATCGGTCAATGAATGTCAAATGTTTTCTTGTAGGGCAACGATTAATATTGCCATTACCATTAACGTGTATCAAAATTCGTTCATAGCTATTCTTACTTTTAGGTGTGATATCAGGATGATTTCTCTCCAAGGACTTATCAGTTAAGATGGTCGTATCACACATAAGCTTCGTTTGCTCATTCTCGGTTACTAATTTATCATTATTATCACTATGTAATTTTTCATCATACTTCGATTTCTGCTATGGTTGCACTACCTGTAGAAGTCAAATAACTTATCTTTCAACATGGTGGTCTTCTTTTGTCTACCTGTAGGAAGGTGAACATTCAAGATTGTGAGACTCACCTTCCTGATGTGTCCAACTAGCGTCCAGTTGGCAGACAAAAATAAACAGGGTTGTAACTGAATACATGTCCCAATGTGGCCCAAAGACAAATGGTGGATATTGTGCTCAATATTTATGGAGCTCAATGCACCAAGTCTGTGAGAAGACCTAAGGCAGGTCGTGGTGTGTTGTTATGGCTCCATTTCATATTTGTCTTATCTCCCCTAACATCCCTAGCGTTACATAGACAAAATTCTCCTTAGTGTGTGGGCTGTACTTAACAAAACAATTTTTTGTATATCTCTTAAGCTGGGGTTTCCAGGGATTTTTTCAATGTGCTGTTTTGTTCCATTTTCTATCATTCCAAACGCACCTACTATCACTGGTACGATTCTTGTTTTCAATTTTCACATTTCTTCTATTTCAGTTTCCAAGTTTTTGTAGTTTGACAGTTTTTCGAATTCCTTGGTTGCTATGTTACAATCCGCTGGACGAGCTATATCAATTAATAGGCAAGTTTTTTCTTTTTGGTTTTTACAATAATATCCAGTCTATTTGCTTCAATTTTTCTATCTGTATAGATGGTGTACACCCATAGAATGGTGACATTTTCTATTTCTGTAACCGGTGCTGGGTGATGTTCATACCAGTGTTTGTTTACATATTTTCTATAGTGTTTACATATTGTCCAATGTAAATATTGCCCCACTCTATCGTGACGATTTTTATATTCATTTGGGGCAAGTTCAGAACATCCTGAGATTAGATGGTCTATTGTTCCTTGGTGTTTATCACAGAACATGCATTTTGGATCCACATTATTATGTATAATATTTGCCTGAAAGTTCCTAGTGAAAAGACTTTGAAGTCTCTGTCATGTTCTTACAGTTTTTCCTTGGAGCTAAGTGATCTCAGTGCCATAAAAAACCACCTGGACACCCACACACAACCTCCTGCTCACCTTAGAACAAATTTAGTTGATAACAAAATCATTCTAAAGAAATCGAATTGGAGACGACCGCTTAAGCTAATAGAGATTTTTTGCATTAAACAATTTAAGTCAAGCCTCAACCTTATCATCTGTAATGGTGAACAGTAATAATTGTAAAGGTGAAAATGGCACAGTTAAAATGGCATAAATGGAGAAATAGGAAAAAATGGCACAAAGCGGAAACATACAGGGGAAAAAATGGCACACGTTATCTATTCAGTAAAATCTGAAAAAAAAAAAATTAATATCCGAACCAATATCTCTCTAATCCTTTTGGCATGTCAAAATCGTTTTCAGTTGCTTGAAACGCTCATAAAATTAAAACTTAAGTAACCTATTTTGAATAAAATTTTAGTTTTAACTTATCATAGAGTTACCAATTAAAGATTATAAAATGTTATGAATTAAAAAAAAAATCAAGAAAAAGCTTATATAATAAACTTTTCCGTTAATTACAAAATCTCTTCCAATAATTAAAATATATCAATAAGAAAAAGAAAAAAGGACACCACTGATATCAATGGCTCTTCTACCACAACCCCATTATCGAAGTTATAGCAAGTAATAAAAGAAAAAAGAATATTTGCTTCCAAGGATACATGTATACAAAACAGATTGCAAGATCAAATACTATCAAATGGAGATGTGTTTAAAGAACATCTTTTTGCAAAGTTAACATGACCACCAGCCTTTACATGACTGATACTGTATCAGCTAAAAAACACAACCACGCTCCTGATGATGCAGCTATTGCATCCACGAAATGCATTAGCAGCATGAAGAGAAATCAACAGAAACAGAAGATAAACTTAGCCAGATTTATAGCAATAACTTAGACTAGCAGTATAGCCCGGCGTTGCGCGGGTGTAATGAAAGCTTTAAAACTAATCCATGGTCCTGGAGCTCAGACTCTTTCGACGTTGGCACGAAGGACTAAAAAGCAATAGTTGTTTCCAGTTAAAGCGAAACCGTAGACTGAAAGAAAAATGAATGGATGGAAGTCAAATTTTGATTTCCTGGTATCGATATCAAATAGGTTCTTTTCGTTGTAAACTGAATTTTGAAGACTAAATAAGTCCTCTGAGTAAATGGTATCATGACTGAGGCTAAAAACTACAATTATACTTACTTAGAACCAAACCCGAAGCAAAAACTAAAATAAAAGGGCTGGAAAACTGATTTTGATCAGACCCGGTATCTTGCCTTTTATATATATATATATATATATATATATATATATATATATATATATATATTCGATTTTCTGTACTAATGTAAGAACTGCAACCTTGAAACTTCTGAATATCGTTTCTTATGCCTTTGTCAATGAGTGTATCAAATTTGATTAAAATCGGGCCACTCCTTCTATAACCCGATTTTTTCGGTTATCGATTTTCGATATTTATCGGGGGTACCTCGACACAAAACCTAGCTAAGAACACTCGCAGACGCTTATAGTACAACTGTGTAAATTTTCAAGAAAATCGGTTCAGCCGTTTCGGACTCTATAGGTAACGGATACACACACACAGACACACACACGCACACGCACACACGCACACACACACACACACACACACAGACAAAGTTCCATTTATAAATAAGTTTAGATGACTTACCAGCTGAGTCAAAGGCGTTACTTTCAAGTGAGGATATCATAAAAAGAATTGTGTATAACCAAAGAGCAAAACTCTATCCACAAGCACCAGAAAGACTTGAAGATCTGCACTTTTCTGGAGAATGGAATACTAATGCTGCTTCTGAGCCCAAACACAAGACACATATGAAACACTATTACAAGTAGTCATGGGCCTCTGCCATGAAATTGACATCTACCCAGATCCAACAACCATAATTGTTGACTTTGAACAGGCGACCATCCAGAATGTTTTTGAACCGGAAATACGCGCACAAAGTTGTTTCTGCCACTTGACTCACAGAACTTGGAGAAAAATACAAATACATACATATATATACCCATACAAAAGCATACAGACATACATGTAAGACATACACACACATAAAGTAAATGCATACAAATACATACATATCAGCAAGTAAAGCAAATATCAATATGTCTACTAGTATAAAAGAACAGATGTACACTTATATATATGTATATACATACATTAATATTTAGATATTAATTTGCCTATATTTGATGGGTACCTTCATCCGACTCGGACGCTCCAACAAATTTTTCAACACATACACAATCCGGCACGTATCAACACAATAACACTTAGCAAGCACCCAACCCAACACTGAACGCCAACCTAAACAACCATGGGGCATCTAATCCGACATCGATTATCACGCCAATACACGACAGAACCCAAACCAGTACAAACCATCCGGCCAAAGCCCAACACGTTTCCCCATAGCACCGACTGTCAAACCAACAACTAATAACCATGATACTCAAGGCCCACGTCCCACACAGTTTCCTAACTATTTATAATTCCCCGAACCCGCGAAAATTGATGTCGGGTAGAACACCACATAACCATACAATCCGCCAACCAATATCGGGTCGAACGATCGGAAAAAAAACAATACAACACATGGCGAACGACGTACCCAGTAAAGATCAACCAGAACGTCCAACCCGAACAAAAACAACCATCAAAAAGGCAGTTAAACATATTTTCTTTAATTTTTCAATATTATAACCTGGATTTTAAAGTAAATTAAGCACAGAATTATAAACTTTGCTATGCTGATCAAAAATTACTTCACTAGATGAACAGTGAGCTCATTCCTATGGTTTAGCAGTTTAACCTTGTCCCTAAATTTGATAATTTCTGAGGAGGGAGTTACAATGTTTGCTGATACCAGCGAGTCTTGAACGGGCTTTTAGTAGAACCGATATAAACCTTTATGGTATTAGGATTTTCAATTGTGGAGACGGTACAAAGATAAACTATGGAGCTAACTAGACAGTTATTATGCAAAGGGCCAGTTTTTAGGATTTCTACAATTACATCCGCTGGTATTAGTTCCTTTGTCCCTGGTGCGATCTATTTGAGCATTGTAATTTACCGTGTTTTTTTGTATCATAATACTTGTTGAGGACTTTGTTGTCATGTTTTTTAATATTTTTTTCTAGATTACCCGTGCAACTATAGCTTAACTTGAGTGCATTATCATTGAATATTTTGCTAAGAGGATTAGTTTTTGGAAAGTGTTTGCTGATTAACTTTAAGAATTTATGTCCCAATTTAGTTTTAACCATCATATTGTAGGGAGGGGTAAACCAGATGATTTTTCTAGATCTTTTCTTCTTGCTATTATTATTGTCAGTAGGGTTTTTGAATTTGATATCAGCAGCCTTATAACCGCTGTTTCTAAGTGCAGAATTATAAAATTTGCTATGCTGGTCAAAAATTACTTTACTAGATGAGTTGTAGCTGAGTCTAGATTCAATAGAAGATGGTATATGTTTAATGACTGATGGGGGGGATGGTTAGAATTAGGATTTATGTACACTGGGTTGGAGTTAGCCTTCATGTAATATATATATATATATATATATATATATGTGTGTGTGTGTGTGTGTGTGTGTGTGTGTGTGTGTGTGTGTGTGTGTGTGTGTGTGTGTGTTGATTTACAACAAAGACTAAACAGTCTATTCATTGACTGCACAGAAGGAAGGAACGATTTGGATCAGCTGTTAAGTAAACTTAATCAAAACGTAAGATTTTAGTTAATTTTTTTTTTTTTTTTTGCTTTTAATGGGGATATAATTTTCTTTTTAATTTACTAAATAAATAACGTGCGCATCTCATTTTTTCCTGCATGTTTTGCTTTGTGCCATTTTTTCTATTTTCCCACTTGTGTGCCATTTTTACCGTGCCAAGAAACTGTTGTGGATTCTGTTGTGGATTTTCAATGACAAAAACAGAGATGGAGACAGAAAATGTAAGTTATATTGAACAAAAATATACAAACTGGAACACGGGTTAGTCAATTCAGGAATACTAAGAATACTGTTAGTAGGAATTAATATATACAGTCTTGTAGTGAAGAATTATGTCCGAGTAATGAGTCTATATCCAAAGCAACTCCAACTTAATATGCACCAACTTACTGACCAACTATGCAACTGTACAACTACTCAATTGTTCTTTACAACTACTACTACCCCTCGTCGTTCTCTGTATAGGCAGGATTATATGTACATATCAGGCGAGTCCATTCTTATGTGTAAAAAGAGGTAATCCTCCACAGAAACGAAGCCAAGAAAGATTATAAAATAACTTTAAAAGACAGTGAATTTTTGACAATGCTCAAATACAGACCACACAGTAAAAAGCCAACATAAAATGAAACATCATATGATTTAACCTACTGTACAACAAAAACATACAAATAAACGTATAAAAATATTCATTAATTTCCTCATCAGGCAAACACAACAGAAAAGACAGTAAAAATCAATTACAGTTGCACTGAGAACAAGAAACAAATAACTTAAGAGCATAGCAGAAAAATAACGAGCAAATCACCCGTACAAAGCAAACGTATCTGTAACTACAGCTCAAAGCACTTATGTCCCTTAAATAGAAATTACTGGCAAAACAATTTAATATAGCAAGCCACTGTAAAATCAGCAGGTAAAGAATAAAAATATATGTAGGAGTAACTTAATGCTTCTGGAAACAGAGAAACTACGTACACAAAACATTCTTTACAAATAGTAAATACGTGAACAGCACAGCCCTTTCAAAATATACATGGGAAAATGAAACCAAAAACCAAAATGAACCAAAAGAATTATGGAAAACAAGAAAAACAGCATCAGCCTACAACAATAATTAAAAAACTGCAAAAGTGTTCAGATGAGAAAATAGCTAAAATCACCTTCTCAGACCAATACAAATTACTAAATAGACGACCAGAACTTACCTCAAAATGCAGAGACAAAACGCATTTTTATTACGTTACTTCAAAATAGAAAACTATAAAAGAATACCTTGTGAAATACCATAATGGAAATTTCAAATATACGTACGATATCAAAGCAAATAATATAACATGTTTAGACAAAGCCAATACTTTAAACAAATAAGATAACTCTGAAAAGAAAAAAGGAAAATTAAAATAAACAAATTAAGTAAATAATAAACAAATTACGAATGCACACAAATTAATGTAATCATAATAATCAACAAAATAGGAATAAATAGGAAAAACACAAAGTAATAAATAACATATAACGAGTTAATTAACAACACAAGAGCTACAAATAACTGAATTCATACTTTATACTCAATAGCCTCTATAACAATTATGATATATAACCATTAGTGTCTGCCTAATAACCGTTAGCATAATATAGCCGACTCTGCTACCCATAACGCACTACTGCCTAACACATTTAAATAACCCTCAGCCAACACGCATGGCTTGGATTATTGTGTTTAAGCATGCAATAGACTGCCGTTGTTTGATGTTGACCTCGGTGTCCATTATACTCTATCCCTGCCAGGTGTTAAACATTTTTACCATAAAATATATAGCATAGATGAAAATATGTGTGCGTGTGGTTTATTGTCTTTGTTGCGAAATGTATGAAATTGCAGTTGGCGAACTAACCAAAACAGTCGTTTCAATTTCAAATCTAGTGGGTGACTTACTGTGTTAACACGTTTGGCAATATGGTCTAATATAGATAATTATAGTGATTGAGAAATTTGAATTTAATAGCTTTCCTAGAAGCTCTTGCGAAAACTCAATTTACTTTCTATATTTATTATGACAAACGCCTTTGCAACTGTAGGCATGCGCAAAGTAAAACACTGAACATGACTCGTTTTGTCTCATCTCTCACACTCATTCACCTGGGAATTTTTAGATTTAATAGATTCGACTTCGACAATTCGTTTACTTTAAATTGATCGTAACGAAGTGTAATCTCCTCTCCATTAAGTTTAAGTCGAGAGTAAAAAGAAAATCAATTTCCGTATAATGTACATCGCAATATATTAATAATAATAGTAATAATAATAATAATAATAATAATAATAGAAAAATGAATAAATCATTTTTTAAAAAGTAAAAATTATAAATTCAATAATAAAATAAAAACTGACTTTAAATAAATGTATACATAAATTGATCTCCTTTATTATAGATTTCCACACACACACACACACACACACACACACACACACACACACACACACACACACATATATATATATATATATATGAGTCAGTTAAGAGACATACGTGATACACGCTTGGGCGATCATGTCTCGAAAGAGACATGACTGATGGGCAGAAGATTATCCCGCAGTAGGTTGCCATTGCTTTCTGCGGTAGACTGGTTGCCGACCAAGGCTATAGAACCCAATCTGCCCTGCTATTTAACTCATAACTTGAAGGTAATAGACGGATTAATACCTTTCGCAAGGGTATTTGCGCGTAAGTGAATACAATGGATTCAACTGGAATTCGAACTCGGTTCCCCGGTTTCTCGTTCCGAGCCGATATCCTTATATGATAAAATAAGTAGCAAATAGGAATTCTAACATGTATCACGTCTATCAAAGTTTCCTCAGAGATCGAGAGAGAAATAAAAAACAAAGATACACAAAATATTGGTATGTTATGATTGAGGTTTAGTTCTTATTGGTTAGATACGTGTCACGTGTATTAAAGCAATATTTTTTTTTAAATATGTGAACGGAAAAGTGTGTAAATAGTGTTTGTGAAGAAACGTTTGTCTGTCTAGGTGTATGTCGGACGGTATATGTTTGTGTGTATATATGATAAAATATTGTTTTAAAGTATGCTCTATATGATAAAATATTGTTTTAAAGTATGCTATATTTATATGTAAAAATATTCAATGTCAGGAATTAGAGCGTATGTAAATATATCAGTGGATATTGAACCAGAAGCGACAGTCTGTTTCATGCTCAACGCAATCGTTAGGCCATGTGAATTGTGTTTTTGCTACATGTATATAGGTAACTGATGCATTGTAGGTAATCTATTGCATTGGAGTGTCCTGTATCATTTCTAACGGTTATTTTACTTAGTTCGTAGAGCAAGTACATAACAATCCTTCTATAACAGAACCCATGCTAGATAAGGCCATGTCTTTAGCCCGAGAGCAAATGAAAATAAACACAAACAAAATAAAAATCATTAAACACTCGTGAAAATCACGATAATTTGACAATGAAGATACCTGAATAAAGAAAGAAGGAACCTTTAACACTACAATGGGAAGGTTTAATTGTGCTGAAACCTGCAAACTCATAGGTATATATTTGCTACACAAACTAAATAAGCTAATCGATAGAAATGATATAGGACCTTACAGGGATGATGTTCTCATAATCTTAAGAAACTATAACAAATTAAACTGTTGTGACGTGGCTCGATCACATGACCGGGTTTACATATATATAAAAAGTGAATCGGTTGAACTCGGCAGTTAGTGCGAGCGGAGGGCTACCGTTAACAACCGTGATTACTTGCTAACTCAACCACCCATATTGTTGCGATCTAGTACGGACTACTTTTATTGTCTTTACCGAATAAAGGTATTATTTCAACATCTGTGTATTGTTTTGTCACTCGACAATACAACAGAAACATAGATAAAAAACTATAAAAACAATCATAAAGGCTTTCAAAAATATGGGATTCAACATAGATATAAAAATTAACCTAAACGAAGTAAATTTTCTAGATGTCAACCTCAACCTTAAGAAAAGGTATATAAAAACCATACGGATAATTTAATGATAAATCATTGTATATACACACACATCTTACAACCACATGCCATCAATAATCAAACAGATAACAGAATCAATTAATCGCGGGAATTTCAACAATTCTTCCAGTGGAATCATATTCAACGAAGCTAAGAATGACTATGAAACAGCCCTAAAAAATAGCGGATCCCGGCAACACTCACATACACACCGCACCACCAAAAAAAACAAAAAAAAAAAAAAAAAACGCCAACAGGGAGAGAAAAATCATATGGTTCAACCAACGGCACAACAAAAATCAAATAAATAAATAAATAACAACGTAGAAAAAATATGTATTAAACTCATACATAAACTCTTCTCCGAATCAAGCACTCTCCACAAGATATTCAACAAGAAACACAGTAAAAGTCAGCGGCAGTTGTACTGAGAACTTGCCACAAATAATAAAAAAGCACATCAGAAAAACAACCAACAAACCATCTGAACAAATTAAACCTATGTGTAACGGAAGAATAAAAAACGAATGCTCTATAAATGGCAATTGCTTTCAGAATAATGTAATATATTAAGCCACTGTAAAATCAGCAGATAACAAAGAAAATATACGTTAGACTAAGTGAAGAACCAAGGAAACAAATAAACTACGCTCACAAAACAACCTTTACAAATAGTAAATACACGAACAGCACAATGCTTTCTAAGCATATCTGTGAGTTTAAAAAAAAACGCCCAAAATATCATGGGAAATAAGGAAAAGAACATCAGCCTACAACAATCAATCCAAAACCTGTCAACTGTTTGAAGGAAAATAGCTATAATTACCTTCCCAGACCAAAACAAACAACTAAAAAACGATCAGAACTCATCTCAAAATGCAGAAACGAAAACAATTTTTTACTGCGCTCATTAAAAATCTAAAACTGAAAATGAACAACAATAAATAAAAATTAATAATATAAAATAAACGAAATAAAATAATAAAAAAAATAAGTAAACAATAAACCAATTTACAAAAATTAGACTGACCACAATGAAATAGACTACTAACAATACATTATTGACCTTATTAAAAAAAAATCTGATCTGACGATTATGTTTAACATGAAATAAACTGTCGCCTCTAGGTATTGACTTCAATGCCTACTCTTATATATATATATATATATATATATATATATATATATATATATATGAAATTTGTCACTTTACTAATTGATGTTATATTAAGTACCCTGATTTCAGAATTTCGTAGACGGACCTTTTTCAGCAATCATTCTGTCCAACTCATCAAGAGATACCAGCTATTGACTGCTTGTTTTCTTATTTTCCTTAAGTAAAAAATAATTTATGCATTTTTATGGGCGTAAGGTTGATTTTTCTTCATTGTATCTGTGCGTTTGTGCATATGTGTGTGTGTGTATGTGTGTGTATTTGTATGCGTGTGAGCATGCACTCGTGTGTATGTGAGTGTTTGTCTGCATATGTAGAATGTTGTTATTTTTCTTTTGCATCGGTTTCTTGTCTCTTTTTACTTATACTCTCTCCTCATTGGGTTTTATACTATTTTCCTCTATTTCGACTCTGAGTTTCAAAGATAAATGTAGAATTGTTACATCTGATGTTATAGACAAACTTTGCTTTTATTTTTTCTAAAATAATGATCTGGGTTTTCTTGAGTTTTAAAAATATAAATGTATTCTGTTTTTCATTCAAATAAGTGTTCTTAAATTAATGCTTAATAGAGATATAGCAGTTCAATGAGAAAAATTTGAAAATACTTTTTTTTCTTTGTTTTTTAATCATATCACCCCAAACAAGGCAATAATGCCACTGATGCGCAGGGGGGGGTGTACGTAAGAGTAAAAAGAATGGAAACGAGAAAGCCGGAAATAACATCCTAAACAGGGAACAAAGGGATGAGCCTCTTCACCTGTTCAATAGATGTGGGTGGAGTGTGAACCAGGCGATAGTTTACACTCCACCCACATCTATTGAACAATAATCGGGGGCACGGTGACATAATGGTTTGCAGCTGAGACTGAATAATCAGAGCACGAAATCCAGTCGAGTTCATTACATTCACTTACGTGCAAAATACCCCTGGGAAACGCATGAATGCATCTCTTCACCCGCCCTCCTGCTATGGGGTAGATAGCAAGACAGACTGGGTCCTATAGCGTTGTGTGGCAACCGGTCTAGGAGACGGACAACTCTGGATTCAAAAGCTCTAACTATGGAGGTCTCAAAATCTCACCAACACGCAATTAGCCAATGGTGGTATGGCTACGTCCCCACCCCGAAGATATAGTCGATAAAGAAAGATGTTTCTTCAAAAAGTGAGAAGGCTCTGGATCTGTCTTAAAAAGCTTGCTACTTTTTTCTTTTCTTTTTTTTATATATTCTTTTTTTTTTTATATATATATTCTTTTCTTTTTTTCTTTTTTTTTTCAACGAAAAATAAAAATTAATTATTTGGAGGGTGTGGGGAAGAATGACATATCTGGGTACGAAAATTCTGAGTCTAAACATTTTTCGCATCTTTTTATTTTATCTAATAGCCTATTAATTATTATTATTATTATTACTGGAATTTCCACGGGTACCGCTACCAGTGGACATTCCACAGGATTACTATTTTTTATTGAAATTATTTTGGTTTCCCAATGGAATGTAAAAAATTTTAAATTATATTCTTTTTGAGAGCGGGACCAACAATACAGTAGTAAAAGCAAAGTGTCACGACCGTGCGAACTAAGGAAAGAACTAACCATTGGGTGGGCGACACAGTTTTCCTATTTAAATTTTTTGATGAATCTTAATCCTTAAGTTCATGATTGAATAAGCTCATGGCGAGTTCTACGATAATAATATATCCATAGAAATTACACTATCGCATCGTTAAATATTTGAGCTTATCAATTTTAACAAAATATTGCGATAGCAATCATGAAAATATTTGCAATTGACAACATTCTCCATTTTACTGAAACAGAATTTAAACACGTCTATCTTCCCTTCTTTCTTTCTTTCTTTCTTTCTGAAACCAAGTCACGTCTTTCCGCACAATCAAAATGCAATAGTCCATTATTTATAACTATTGAAAGGAGACATTGAATACTTCTATCTAACTTTCCTTATTTCTTTTTTCTTGAATTTTCTCACTAAAACCAAGTAGTATCTTTGATATTTCATTACTGTGGTTAAAACGGAATATTCTATTATTTATGAGATATTGGCAGGGCGTAACAATCGTGCGAACTAACTAAAAAGCTAACTAACGAAGAGAAGGACAGAGCTGTTATATGATGACTGTTATTACTATTATTATTCTGTCTTTACGAATTTCTCCCATCTACCTAATATACCAAGATTCTGTAAGAAACATACGAAGAGAATGTCTATCTCCCTCCCTCTCTCCTCCCTCACGCCCTCTCTCTCTCTCTACATATTTTTTAAATCCAAAAGGATGATCAGATAGGTAAATCCCCCCCAAAAAACAATTCAAACTAATATTAATTTCATTAATATTAAAATTGAGCAAGGTGGGGGGCTCGCTGCAAATATTATATTCTATTTACAGAGCCAAATATAAAAATATGAGACATAGATATCTGTCTGCTTTCCCCCTTTTACTTCCTTAAATTCAAAAATTGTTAATCCCACCCCATTTTATTAAATTTTCATGTGGATGTATTTTTTTTTTTTACTTTTGCCGATATAAAATACATTTGAATTTGAGTAAATCAAATTTTCGTTTCGTCGTTGCTGAAAAAGCGAGGATTTCCTCGTAGAAATGTCTATTCAACGGATTTAAATATCGAATTTGTTTATTTTATTATATATATATATATATATATATATATATATATATAGTAGAGTAGTTATTATTAGTATGTATTATTTTTGGGCGATCATGTCTCGAAAGAGACATGACTGACTGGGCAGAAGATTATCCCGCAGTAGGTTACCATTGCTTTCTATGGTAGACTGGTTGTCGACCAAGGCTATAGAACCCAATCTGTCCTGCTATTTAACCCATAACTGGAAGGAAGAGACGGATTAATACCTTTCCCAAGGGTATTTGCGCGTAAGTGAATACAATAGTATTCAACTGGAATTCGAACTCGACTCTCCGGTTTCTCGTTCCGAGACGATATCCACTGTACCACAACGCACAGTAATAAGACAAAGTGAAAAAGAGTTTTCAGCTACCCAGTTACTCGCTTTTAGTTAGCGTCCTCTGACCGGAGTGTGAGCCAGGTCCATATGAGACAAAAGAATGAGGGAAAAGCAATAAAAAATCCTTATCAGTTACTGCCACCAAAGGATTGGTGTTTCTCACCCCAAGAGGTCATGAAGGATTCACTGGATTAGATATGCAGTCGAGGCGTGGCATTTAAAAGTTATGCGTTATATATCAGGTCTAATGCGTTAACTCCACTCTAACACCCCGAGGCAAAACAATAACTCCCTCATCTTTAATGGGTTAAATAGCAGAGTAGATTGGGCTCTCCAGCTTTGGGTGGCAGTCAGTTCAGAAAAGGAAAATGCTTTACATATGATTTCTTTTGATAATTCCTAGCTCATCTGAACATTTCCGAGGCTCTTAGACAGCTTTTCCTCTACAATGCGTCTTATTGCGTCACACTCGTCAGCCGATAGTCATCTATTCAGTCAGTTAAGTGCCATACGTGAAACACCCTTGGGCTATCATGTCTCGAAAGAGACATGACTGACTGAGCAGAAGATTATTCCGCAGTAGGTTGCCATTGCTTTCTGCGGTAGACTAGTTGCCAGCCAAGGCTATAGAACCCAATCTGTCCTGTTATTTAACCCATAACTGGAAGGAAGAGACGGATTAATACCTTTCCCAAGGATATTTGCACGTAAGTGAATGCAATGAATTCAACTTGGAATTCGAACTCGGCTCCCCGATTTCTCGTTTCTAAGGGACAATTTATCACGTTTAAAACGCTTTAACTAGTATTTGGTCATTATGGTTAGATAAACTTTAAATGTGTACATCAACTAAAAATTGCAGTAAAGCTCTGTAAATAAAAAAAAAACATTTATACACCCTGACACCCATAGCAAATATTTGCAAAATTACATTTGTCAGGCGCATCGTTTCATTTGTTAACCATTTTGGTGATGCTTTAAACGGAAGTTACAAAACAATGAAAACTGTCGTTACTCACTCTTGCAAGAAATCTGGTAACATCATACATTGTGTATTTCGTACCATACAAGATATTACGAGATCACAGATTTCATAAAAAAAAAAAAATAATGGGGAGAGAAGGACACAGAGGAAATAAAGTACAAAAGAGGAAGACAAGAGAGAAACAAACAAACAAACAAGTGGAAAGAGTCAATGAGAAACGGCTCAGAGAGAAATAGACCCCAAATTTAGGTAGGAAGTAAAATATAAGCATATACAGACATTGTTCACGCGACCTCTGGGCTTAACAAAGAGAAAAAAATGAGAAAATGCACAGAGGGGGAAGAAAGTGAGAAAAAGTGAGAAAATATACAGGGGGAAGAAAGTGGTGGTGGTGGTGGGGGGGGGGCAACACGAACTTTTTTAAATTTCTTTTTTTTTTTCTCATCTCTTCTATCCTCTTTACCTCGTACGAAAGGTTTTTCCAATAAAAGGAAGTGAATTTTCAGAAGTTTTTTTTTTTAAATAACGTTTATTACCGTCATTCGAAAATCTCCTGCAAGCGAATTAATTCGCTTTCTAAACATTCAGGAGAACAAATATTCAAGGCACGGTGAACCAAGGTTTCTATCAGATCTAGTTTACGAGACTTAGGGACAAATGACTTCCAATTAGTATACAAACCAGTGAAGGTTGGTTTGCGAAAAACAGAAGTCACGAAAGTGCCGTCCCGCCGCTGAAAATCTCCTGCAAGCGAAGATTTTCGAAGGCAACGGGTACCCGGTTAATGTGGTGAAACGGGTAATTGATCGCAAGATCAAACGTTATAAAGAACCTAAAGGTTGAAGGACCTAGCCGCTGTCCCTTGTACCTGAAAATACCCTGGATTGGTAGAAGATGTCCAAATTATAACCGACAGAGTTTCGGCATATGTTTCGTCCTGTTATCCTGCGGTGAAGTTGCGTGTTGTTTTTCAGACTACCTGTGTTTCCTTCCTTCAGTGAAGATAGGTTGTCCTATTTTCGAAAAAGTTCAATTGTTTATCAATTTAAATGCTGTTGTGATGCGGCATACATAGGACGTACCGATCTGAAGTTGGAGACGCGGGTTTCACAACACGTCCCCGCTAATATACGTTCCAGTGGCTCTCTCAGACCTATAAGAACAACACAATCTGTTCTGGATTCCGCTATTGGCCAACATCTTTTGGACAATCAAGTGTGTGCCTCGGCATATGAGGACAGCTGGTTTACTGTCTTGCACAGCGCTCGGTCTACCCACCATCTTCGTATTTTGGAAGCAATTTGCTTGAAAATTCATCAACCGAGCCTGTGCAGACAGAAAGAGCGGTTTTTACGCTCCTTACAATTGCTAGTGAGTCTGTGAGTGTAACATTTTTTCACTTTTAAACACTCTTGTGGAATTACATGTTTACACCTCCCCTTACATTTCATGTGTTTTTTCAATAAATTTATTTTTAATCTAGTTCCATCATCTCCCAGCATTGTAAGTAATTTATTTTGCCTTGTCCTTTTCCTTATTTCCCTTAAAATTAAAGCCAACGAGAACCCTTGATAAGAGTTGGCCGAAAGGTTCCTCGGGTTTAAATAATATGATATATATATATATATATATATATATATATATATATATATATATATATATATATATATACAGGTTTCATTGAATAATATAGACAAGTTCTGTCTATTTATTTTGTGTAAGATCCTTTCGTATGATCTGATTAGCTTGATAGTGTTGTCATGAAATCGCAATAATTGTTGATTTTTTTATCAGGTCTGAGCTTTCGGCTTACATAAGCCATTATCAAAGGATGAACATTTAATGTTCAGTGAACATAGAACATTTAAATTATTAACAGAGTGGATTATATAGAGAAAGTTCCCGAAGAGTTGCATAGGTCAGTTCCCGACCAATCCCCTCATGATACTATACTCTCATTTGACCAAAAACCCACTGCCATCATTCCTTCTCGGCCTGCAGCCACGCGCAACCCAAAAAATGGACCTGTTTAATTTTCTCTATATAACTCCACTCTGTTAATAATTTAAATGTTCTATGTTCACTGAATATTAAATTTGATAATGGCTTATGTAAGCCGAAAGCTAAGACCTGACAAAAAAATCAACAATTATTGTGATTTCTTGTCGTCTTTCCATGACAACACTATCAAGCTAATCAGATCATACGAAAGGATCTTACACAAAATAAATAGACAGAACTTGTCTATATTATTCAATGAACCCTTGTATTAATGAAAAAATGCTGCCAAAATACACACAATATATATATATATATATATATATATATATATATATATATATATATATATATATATATATATACTATGAAAGTAGGATATTGAAATCCTGACAAAGTTTAAAATTTGATTAGTGGAAATATCACATGAGAACAGATCTGATAAAAAGATAATCCATTTAGCCATTCAAGGCTTCATCCGATCTAAAAGAACGGAAGAGTGGTAAGCATGTATGTGCATTTTTTAGTTCTTTAAATACATAATGAAACTCATCACCTTTCTTCTAAGCTGGCGTTTCTCGTGAAAAAAGAAGAAAGAAAAAAAGAGTGACTTTTAAAATAGTCGTCAATAATTATTCTTACATTTCTTCGATAATTTAAATGATGTATTTAAACAAACCTAAATACACAAACATTTTTCACGCTTTCGATTTTTAGATCTGATGAAGCCTTGAATGGCGAAATACATTATCTATTTTATCAAATCTCTTCTCATGTAATATTTTCACTTCTCAAATTGTAATTGTAATATATATATATATATATATATATATATATATTAATTTTATCTGTTTGAACACTATTTCTAAAGCCAGTTTCGTAACTTTCCGTATAATTTCGTAATATATATATATATATATATATATATATATATATATATTACGTATTAATAGTGGTCTCTTCGTCGCGTTCTAAGGATTAGTGAGCTAGTCTGATTGACATTTAATAGTGAGTGCGATCCTCATTGGGTGTCCTATAATTGTATCATTGAACTAAACCTAAGCTGGGCTTAGTAAATAACAACATTCACTGAAGGAAAAACTGAAAAAATCCGATTTTATATTTTTTAAAATAATTTCATCCTCAAGCAAGGCAATAAATTCACTAGGACGCAAGGGATTACTGAGTGTTAGAGAATAAGAGAAAAAACACTATTAGGGAGGGAGAATAATAACTTCAATTTTTTTTAAAATTCAGCATGTCTAAACATTGTATTTAATCAGTAATCTTATCTTAAATTTAGTACAACTATGTGCGTTGTGGTACAGTGGATATCGGCTCGGAACGAGAAATCGGGAGCCGAGTTCGAATTTCAGTCGAATTCCTTGTATCACTTGCGCGCAGATACCCTTGGGAAAGGTATTAATCCGTTTTTCCTTCCAGTTATGGGTTAAATAACAGGACAGATTGGGTTTTAAAGTCTTGGTTAACAACCTGTCTACCGCAGAATGTAATGGCAACCTACTGCGGGATAATCTTCTGCCCAATCAATCATGTCTCTTTCGAGACATGATCGCCCAAGCGTGTATCACGTATGGGAGTTAACTTACTGACTGACAGCTATAGGATGGATTTGTGTTGCTGTGTCATGGATATCGGCTCAGAATGAAAAATCGCAGTGCCGGGTTTGAATTCCAATTGAATTTATTTACGCGCAAATACCCTTGGGAAAGCTATTAATCTATATATTCTCCCTCCAGCTATGGGTTACATAGCAGAACAAATTGGATTCTATAGCCTTGGTTGGCAACAGGTCTACCTCAGAAAAAAATAGCAACCTACTGCGGGAAAATCTTCTGTCTAGTCAGTCATGGATCGAAATAGACAGCATAGCCCAAGCGTATATTACGTGTGGCACTTAATTGACTGACAAATATGGCATATCAAACTAAGATTGAACTCATTAATTAAGGATAATGATGTGTTTGTAGCCATTAATCAAGGGTAATGATATATTGGTAACCATTAATTCAGGGTAATGATGAGTTGGTAGCCATTAAGTGTAATGATGTGTTGGTAACTATTAATTAAGGGTAATGATGTATTGGTAACCATTAATTAAGGGTAATGATGTGTTTGTAGCCATTAATCAAGGGTAATGATATGTTAGTAACCATTAAATCAGGGTAATGATGAGTTGATAACCTTTAAGTGTAATGATGTGTTGGTAACTATTAATTAAGGGTAATGATGTATTGGTTACCATTAATTAAGGGTAATGATGTGCTGGTAGCCATTAATTAAGGTTAATGATTTGTTGGTAACCATTAATTAAGGTTAATGATTTGTTGGTAACCATTAATTAAGGGTAATGATGTGTTGGTAGCCATTAATTATGGGTAATGATTTGTTGGTAACCATTAATTAAGGGTAATGATTTGTTGGTATCCATTAAGAGTAATAATTTGTTGATAGCCATTAATTAAGGGTAATGATTTGTTGGTAACCATTAATTAAGGGTAATGATTTGTTGGTATCCATTACAACACAACATGCTACCCAAAGTTTAACGATTGTCTTCATCTGTGAAATAATATTTTCTTCAGTGTTTTAAAATACTGAGATGCTTTTTCTTTGGTTATGAGGAAATTTATCGAAAGGATGTAAGTTTTTTTGGCTCTAAAATTTCATATATACACATCGTGACTTCAAACAGACGAGCTCTTACAGAACTTAAAACACGGTTCCTTTGTTTGTAAATTCTTTTAAGGAGCTCTGCCTATGCACTTCTGACAGCAACACATTACCTTCGAGAATGAGCAGGTCTGTTAATTCCTATTTCGTGTGACAACCAGGTATTGCAACCAGAAGATCCAAATTCTTCAAGTCTAACCCTTACTTCAAAATACAGATGTTTGTCAGAATTTATCAGCATTGTCTTAGATTACTTATCAACACACACTGAAAATAGCATTTGAAGTAGTAATCTGTAATAGACTCACAAATACCCTTTAACGGGATTTTCCTGGTACTCAGACGATAAAGTAAATTTAGGTTTTGTAAATTAAGTGCCAAAAATTCGAATTCCGCAAATGTTATGACATATTCTATTGAGCGGCTTTAGGGTACTCATCAACAACAAAAAAAAATACAAATGTGCCACACGAACTTGGCACAGTTGCACATTGCGCCGCTACGTGTCACAAGTCGACACTCTTCTGATCTAGTCAGCCACATGGTGCGGTTCTGAGCTAAAAGATTTTTGTCCTGTGTATTTTCCCGGTGGTTACACAGAACAATAGCGTAGAGAATTAAAGCATTGATTAGTTTAGTGGCATAATAATTGTGAGTTCAATCCCTGGGTCATGTATTACAAACTCGGTGGAAAGACGAGATATCCCGAGATATGGAAAGCTGGACGAGAACAATCTAGACCACGTAGATTAAACAGATATTCAGTTCAAAATTCCTTGAAGGTTACTCGGATCGAAAGACAACTGAAGAAGGTCAGAGATTAAGACATTTGGTAGAGAAAAGAGCAGTACAACATGTTTTCCTTTTAGGAGGAAACTGCTGCTTCAATTGTTGCAATAACTTTGTAAGGAGGTTTAAGTAAAACAAACCTTCCGTGAGTGATATTCATGTTTTTAAACATGGTGAAACGGGACCAACAACGACTCTGCCGACCAAGCCGAAATAACAAAAATAAATAATCTTGAAAAGGTTCACGACACAATCAAAGACTTTTGGCATGAAATCATTGATGTGATATTTGAGGGGACTGGTTTTGTCTTGGAGTTAATCAGTCAGTTATGTTGTTGGTTGGTTGTTTTGTTTTTATGGCATATCAACCTCGGCGGGTCATTTATTGCCAACTAAATTTTATTTATTTATTGCTGATAATACCTTGTTTTCTTTCTTTCAACAATCTTTCTATCCACTGCACCACAACGCACATCCGTCACTAAACGCTTACAGCTCCTGGTATTCCCAAGCGGTCAGCCAGCTAAGTACTGACCCGGTTCAACGTTGTTTAACTTCGGTGATCGAGCGAGAACCGGTGTATTCAACGTGATATGGCCGTAAGCCAGTCAGGGATACACGTTTGGGCGATCATGTCTCGAAAGAGACATGAATGACTGGGTATGATTTTCCAGCATTAGGTTTGCATTACTTTCTGTGGTAAACTGGTATCCAACCAAGGCTATCCTGCTATTTAACCTATAGCTGGAGAGAGAAGAGTCGGATTAATACCTTTCCCAAGGGTAAGTGAATGTAACGAATTCAACTGAAATTCGAACTCGGCTCCCTGATTTCTCGTTCGGAGCCGATATTCACTGCACTACAACGCACTACCAGTGAATATTAACGGAAGGTTTGTAAATAAAATGCGCTTCCGTAAAAATAAATGTGCATCATTTGCACACGGGTTTATCCCCTGTGAGCAAACTGTACACAAATATTTGCATACGTACCACCCTTACATTTAACATTTAAATCGGTGGTGGGTGGAAAGAAAAGGCGGATTTGTGCCTTTGTCATGAGCATTTATGCAAAGATGGATACAACAGGCGATGCCATAAATTGGACCCGGATCCTAATTATTAATTATCAGTTTCTAAAAAATGGTATTAATTATTCAAATCGAGAGTGTCGCCATATTTCCTGCGAGAGCCAAACGATTGTCGCATTCGCTCCCTTTTTTATGGAAGAACGCAGAAACTAGTGAACCAGAAGATGTTCGTGATTGGACGATAAAATAGCAGAGAAGTCATCGTGTGTTGGATGTATTCGATCTTTTGAGAAGAGTTGTAGCTGACGGATGGCACACTCAACATCCGATCACTATCAACTGGGTCACTGTGGAGAAGAAGTATGGTGCTGAAAGACCCTAAACCTCTAATGGTCCTTAGCTAAAAACATTACTGATGATATGTGCCAAAGTATCAAATCAATGTATTTTCCCAAAGAGATTTGTAAAAAAATCCAATATTAATTATAGTTTTCAACCTATAGTCCATTTAAACGGCGGACATTATAACACCAATTATTTAATTTTTTTTTTTTCAACTATTCAGTCATTATTCATTCATGAGTCAAGTCTAAATTATTGGAAACTAGAATTCATGAGCTTGCTATTTGTACTTAAATCAACACCAAGGCACGCATCAGTTTCAACATGGACGCCAGAGTGATAACTTTCTCAGTTTATTTTAGCATAAGTGGCCCTCGTCAATGAAAGTTATAATATCGCTATTGGTACATTCATATAGCAATGAAAAGGAAAATGTTTTTTCGTTACTTTCAGAATCTGAAAGAGTTAAAATATCACTTTTACAAATTTTTGGATATCATTAAAGCGAAAAAAAAAAACAACAACAAAAAAACAAATGTATCACGAGAGAGATATAGGATTAAGTTATAAGTAATTTCCGATGTTTGCAAACCAACTGAATGACAAATGTCCTAACTAGTCAGTCAGTTAAGTGCCATATGTGATACACAGTTTGGGCGATCATGTCTTGAAAGAGACATGACTGACTGAGCAGATTATCCTGTAGTAGGTTGCCATTGTTTTCTTCGGTAGATTGGTTACCGGCCAAGGCTATAGAACCCAATCTGTCCTGTTATTTAACCCATAACTGGAGGGAAGAGACCTTTCCCAATGTTATTTGTGCGTAAGTGAATGCGAGGAATTCAACTGCAATTTGAATCCTGCTCCCCGATTTCCAGTTTCATCCTAACTAACCGATCCTTAAATATATCAACACAGTTGATAAAAAGTGGATCTCCACAATCGACCCTAAAAGATGAGCTTCATAAAAGAAAGTTGATGCTGTGCTTGTGGTCGGATCGTCGGCGTATTTGTTATGTAGAGTTATTAAAACGCAATGAAACACCGAATGCACATTTTTATGTCCAGCTGCTGAAACGTGTCCATAAAGGTTTACACGAAAAGAACCCTGCGCTCGTCAATAGGAAAAATATTGTTCTTCTCCATGTCACCGCAAAGCCGCATACAACAAGAAAAACGCAGGAACACATTTTGGAACTCGGTTGGTCTGTTCAATTCCATCCACCATATACACCTGGCCTTGCTCTTGTACTCTTTTTGATCGCTGCAAGACACTTTGATGGAAAAGGCTTTCTCTTATGAAAACCAGATCCAACCATTTTTTACAAACATTTAGGCAAAATTTTACTCAAAATGTATCAAAGATCTGTTTGATAAATGGCAACAAGTTATTGTGAACAAAGGTGAATATATAGGTGAATAAAATGTAATTGTAGCTTATTTTTTGAAGAATAATGTTGATAAACAAAAGCAAACTTTATTTATGACACAACTTAATAATTTCTTTTTAGTTATTTTTAACCATCAAGTCTTAACCAGTATGTTATTCGTTTTTCCACACGTATCCTATCTTAGATCCTACGCCTTTTCTGATTTTCATCAATGATCTTCCTAATGTAATCAGTTCCCAAGTAGGTGTCTATGCAGATGACACCACCATTCACGCCCGTCTCAATAAGAAATCTGTCAAGACTGACAAAGTAAACCTGGCTACTGCACTTCAAAATAACCTCCAATCTGTGATTGAATGGGGTAGGAAATTGTTAATAAATTGTAATCCCTCCAAAACGAAGCTGCTCTCCTTTAACAACCATAGAGAAACTTTACTGCCTACCATCAGAATGAATGACGCTAGTGTCCTAGAGAGCAAAACACTGCGCCTCCTTGACCTCACTCTCTCAAATGACCTCAAAAGGAATGACTACATCGAATCGATATCTGCATCAACTGTTAGGAAGGTTGAGTCTCTGTGTCGAGCCAAGATGTTTTACTCGTCAGAATCCATTTTGCACATTTATAAATCTACCATTCGTCCATGTATTGAATACTATTATCATATCTGGTCGGGTGCTTCTGCTATTCATCTTGATGTTCTCGAACAAAATCCAAAGGAAGCTCAGCAATATAACTGATCCTGACTTGGCAGCCCGTCTTCAGTCACTTTCTCACCGACGGGATATGGCTTCCCTTTGTCTTTTCTACAAGTATTTTCATGTCAACTGTTCTGACGAGCTTTTTTTCCTGTTGCCCCGATTACATGTATTTACCCGTGCTACTAAATTGGCATCGAGGTTCCACCTTTTTACCACCGAAATAATTAAATTTAACCTCCCCTTCTACTCTACAGATACTTTTCTCGTACTTCCCGTTTGTGGAACTCAATTCCACTAACTTGCTTCTCTGATAGCTACAATTTCCAAAAGTTAAATGCAACATCAATTGCCATTATCTGTCTTCATTATTCCCAGCCATCTCTTATCCTTTCTTCGACATCCCCTGTACTCTTTTTATTCACATGTAAGTATTTGAAGTTGGAAGGTAATGTTACACTAATCTGTAACCCCCTGCGCACCAGCAGCGTTTCTGCCTTGCCTGGAATGAACTTTTTTTTTAAAATTAAAAAGTTTCATCCTGCTGTACTTGAGCATTTTGCCTCTATTCGGAACGAAGAGACTTTGAACCTGAATCTATGAACTGGGTTGTTTCTCTTAACGAGATGAACAAACAATTCCTAAGTGGCATTAAAGGACCACCGAAGAAGGCAGAAAAACTTATAGGTCGAAACATGACAG